>JAPSES010051247.1:0-11780 GCA_029822895.1 Maxillicosta whitleyi
AGATTTGATTGCACAGAATTATAAAATTACAAAAGTACAAGATAAACTGATTATACATACATTATAAAATAAATAAGTAATACATTAAGATTTGATTACACACAAAATATAAAATTACAGGAACAGGAAAGATGCAGTAGTAACTGATTATACATATTGCTAAAATTTCAATTAATATGGAATAAAAAAAACATTAAACAAAGAAGATTAGTAGTTGTTATTATATATACGTTATGATACTATTATATAACTTTAGAGCATATTGGTCTGTATGTGGAACCTGAACTAAAATGAGTTTGACATCCTTTATTTTATTTTATTGTGTAATTTTTGTTCTTCAAAAATCAAAATTCTTCAAAATGACCCTTTGGTGGGCCGGTTCTGGTCCGCAGGCCACATATTTGCCACCACTGGTGTAAAATCACATAAATGTTTTGATCTTTTACATCATTTTCATCATGTTGAATCAGATTAAACGCATTTAGACTATTCAAATTTACGCAAACACATTTAAAACACACTGAATGAAAATGAACAAAATGAACCACAAAAAGGACTGAGTGATCAAATCTGATCACTACAGGTGTGTATTAGTTTTGTTGCATCTTTCGTAGCTTTTGTCACTTGTTAAATTAAATCATCTTGGGTTTTTTTTTTTTTATTATTACATCATGTTTTTTCCCTCGTTGTTTTAATCGTATGTGTGTGAAAAGTGTTAAGACGTACAAGTTGACGTTCGCTCCGAGGAAGAGAATTTCATTGAGGGTTTTGGTGACGGCAGCAGACGACACAACGGAGTGACGTGACCCCCAGTGGTCCAGCCAGCCGGTGTAGAACTCAGAGTTCACCTGAAAAACAAGACTGTTTTAGTATGGTGATATTTTTTTTTATAGATTTATATTCAATATTGTCTTACTGTGAGTTTGCTTTTGCACTGAAATCTCATTATATATTTGACGTACAATGACATTTTTATTTCTATTAATATTTCTATTTCTAAGAGGAAGCTTCATGAGGTTCTGAGATTGAAGGTGTCAGTCTTAAGCCATCTTCTGATTTACTGTTTTTGCAGGGTTGTACTGAGAAGAAAATTCTGAATTTTACCTAGTTTTGGTGAAGGATTACAGGTAGTGACGGCTTTTGATGATACTTGGTTGTTTTTTTTGCTTCATTTCTTTAAATAAAAAGCAACATTTTTCAATACTGTTGGACCTAAACTTTTATTAGATTTTAATAATAATGAGGAAGAAACACATCGGCTAGAACACACTCAAAAAAAAAATGTAAATAAAACACTGTTTCTTCAGTGAAACCATAGAGTTTTTAATGAATAAAACGTTTAGATTGCGCCAACTACCGTAAGTCTTATAATAGACGGAAAATCCTGTTGTTTATTTTTCAGTCTTTATGAAGATACTATAAGAACTTTCAAGAAGAAATACATGTGCTCAGTATTAAAAATGCAAAAGTCAAACAAAAAAACCCAGAACTAAATAACTTCTATGGGTAAAAGTCAGTATTTAATGAGTCCTCTTTGCCTCTCTACTTCTTCAGTACATGATGAATTCTCTTGTATATTATACTACACTTGCTTAAAAACATTAACTTCTTTAGATTTGGGCTGTCTCATTTTGTCCTCCTTAAATATGACACCATACAGTTTCTATACATTGTCATTTTCATTGCTGCTTAAATTCCTGCATATTCCAGTAGTATTTTAATGAAGAGGCTGATAAACACATATGTGTGGCAGTGGCAGATCCAGATACAGTACATACAGTCGTGGAAAAAATTATTAGACCATCAAAATTCATCAAAAACAATGGTTATGCAATCAAGTACTAACTCCTGTGTGTGTCATGTGACTAAAACAGACAGAAAATAAAACATGGAATGTCTAAAAGCACTAATTTTGTCAGTACAATAACATAGATATTGATGTACGAACTGAAATGATTTTGTTTTGTTTCTTTTTTTTAATCAAGAAAACATGTTAAATGGATAGATATGAGCTCTGAAATTATACTACTATGAGCTAGTTTTGTTGTTATCATTATATTTGTCCAAACAAATATATTTTTAGTTGTAAAATGAACAAGAAATTGAAGAAAAAAAGGGGTGGTCTAATATTTTTTTCCACGACTGTATTTGATATCCTCAGAATTATCATATTCCTACTTACTTAGTTGTACAGAACATACTGTGCATAATAGTCATAATTCACAACACAACATATACTTTAATCTTAATTAACCCATGTGCAGCCTTCCACATCCCATAGACAAAAGCAATCAGATGGCAAATACGTTGGCTGTATTTTAGCTAAATAGGTAACATTTCAGACTGTGACACAGAAGGTTTGGGGTTCGATTCCTGGTAAAAGCAGCAATTTTTAAAAGAGGAGGACACAGCACCAAGAGGACATTATGATGATATGATGATCATTATTATGATTTCGGCTTTTTCCCTTTCGGGGTCGCCACAGCGAATCACCTTCGCATGTTTATTTGACAGAGGTTTTTACGTTGGATGCCCTTCCTGACACAACCAGGCTTGGGACTGGTATAATTAGGCTTGCTATTGGGATGTATAGTGTAAAGAACGTTTCCCAAGGGTTCACCTGGGTCTTTCCGCACCAAAGTCAGTGGCGTTAACCACTGAGCTACCAAGAGGACATTATAATTTTGCTAAAACAACATTTCTGCACAGACGTTTGCACAGGACTGTATGTATTGAGGGGAAATACTTACCAAAGGTCCTTGAGGTTCAGCGTGTCTCTGTGCATTAAAGGCAGCGGTTACATTTGCACCTACAAGAACCAAGAGTTAATGTATTTGTGCAACTTCCACGTGATTTATGATTAATCAAACATAAGATAGGTGTTACTCAGCATCACCTAACCAATAACTCAGTTTGCATTTTTTTGCTTTATACTTACACTTCAATTATTATTATTATTTTTATATATTTCAAGTGTAAAATGACAGCGTATAATTTCCTGTGAATTGTAGAACATCAGTAGACTCTTGACACCTACCGGGCCCAAAGTCCACAGTGGCATAGAGACCCTGGAGTGAGCCACACTTTAAGTATCCAAGTCCAGCTCCGTCTGTGGTGAACAGAACCACATCATCCCCCAGGTGTGACCGGAACAACTTGGTGAGGTGACGCATGTAGTCATAGTCACAGGCAAAATAGCTGCCGTATTCATTCTCCACCTGCATAGAAAGGTAAACATTCAAGTCATGTCAGTTTATTTATTTGTACGATAGGCATGGACATCAAATAAAATAAAAATAAAAAATACATGATGTGAGGGAAATGTATAATGCATATAAATAACATAGCGAGAATATAATAAATCATATACAAATACAATAATCCACAGCAGCAGATGCAAACCTGCAGAAATCAACTCCAAACTCACCTGCACAGAGATGACGGGACCCCCGTTCTGATACAGCAATGGTTTAATCATCGGCAGTACCTTCCCCATCCACTTATCAACTGCTGCAATATAATCTAAAATATACACGTGACGTTATAATTTAGACATAAATGTATTAAATACAGCCATGAGTGGAACCTTTCTGTTTAGTTTTCATTCTCACCTGGATCTGAAGACCGCAACACAATGTTCTTCTTGTTGAGAAGCCAAGCAGGCAGCCCCCCCTGCATGACGATATGGATATATGTGTCATATACATAACTGTGACGTGTGCGAATGCAATTTAAGACACATTTCACATCCATTTGATGATGCCCACAATTTGGATAATAAAAACATTACATGAAGACGTCAGTTAATAGTGGATTCATGTTTTTCTAACCTTCCATGTGACTGTAACGCCTCTATGAGATGATATGAAATGACATTAACTTTGGTGTTCGACTGGAAATAAAAGTGCACCGTCAGATTTAGTCAAAGCCACCTGTCATTGACTCTTTCTACCAAAAGGGTCAAAGGTTTACGTGTTTTCTTGTACGAGATGCACATTCAGTTTGGTCATCAGGTTCCAGCTCAGATTTTGTGCACAACAATAACAAAGTTTGTTAAATAAACAACTAAATACTTAGAAGCTGCAACCAGCAATAAAATAAGTATTAATCTTTAAACAAAATGCATGGACTAATTTAGCATCAGATATTTGTCAACTAGCCGTTAAGTTGTTGAAGTGGTATTACTATTATTTCCCCCTAAAAGTCAGTATTATTGCTAATATTTGTTTACCATCAGCCTCAACTTCATTGCTAATAGAAAATGCGTATTAATGCAAATTAATCAGACAAAACATTCACTTAGCCCAGCTCTACTTAAAGCTGCAGTGGTGGATAGTTTTTTTGGGTTTTTTTTAGTGTCACTGGCCAAAAAACATCCTTCAGAATGATGTAATATCAACGCTCTGAGGAAATGAAACATCTGCTTTTACTTTTCAGGCTGTAGAAAATATAAAAAATCTACTCTGTTGCACAGGTTTTGTGTAATCACAGGTATTTTCAGACAGGTAGGGGGTTAAATATGTGACGGACAGCTGGAAGTATACGCCCCCTGACCCTTCAGACTCTACCCAATGAGGCCTTAAGTCTTCCATTCGTTAACAGCGTCTCTCACCATGTCCCACTCTGCACAGATGTAAGGCCCAGGTCGAAGGATGACCAGGAAACCGACGTCCTGAGCAAGCTGAAGGAAATACTCCAGGTCTCTGTCTCCGCTAAAGTTGTACTGGCCTGGACTTTCCTCATGATAGTTCCAAGGGATGTATCTTCAAAATCAGACAAGTATGAGATTCATGCAAACACACATTATTTTTCAGAGCAACTTTTTTTTCCTTTTTTTTTTTTTACTGAAATTACAAATGTGCTGCACTGCACATTAAAGCACATATCCTCCTGACACCCAGCAAAGTGAAAGTTTTAGCTTTTTTTGCATTAAACAACTGTCTTGCTAGCGACTGTATAGCCTTACAGTAGTAGTTTACACCAATGACTTTGATGCAGAAGGTTGCCGGTTCGAATCCCAGGTGGGCCCTTGGGAAAGGCCCTTTACGCTATACATGCATCAGCCTAATATAATATCTTGATCAGAAACTGCATCATCTAACAGTTTTTTTTCCTATATATGTATATTTTAATTATTTTATTTGTTTACTTATATTTTTTAAAGTAAAACCATGAAACTTTTGTCCCCTACAGAGGACAAAAATGTATTTCTGGGTGTCAGGAGGTTATGACTGAGGGTAAACCTACGTCTGGATGGCGTTCAGGCCTGCCAGGTACATCTTGAGCAGTCGGTCTTTCCAGTAGACTCTGGGGATTCTGCTGTAATGGATACTTCCTGATATGTACCGAAACATTTCCCCATCTTTCCTGAAGCTGTTATTCTCGTAGTCCACGGTGAATGACCTGGGTAGACCCAACTGCAGGGAAACATGACACAGATTTAGACTCACACCTGCACCTGACTGCACAAAGATATTTGATATTTACACAAAGTCTGTGTGTACGTTATGTTCCAGGGTTCAGTTAAAGTTTAGTGTTTTTATGGTACAAAAATGGCGCTTCATGTGACTTGGCGTCATATACAAATGACTAAGTGGTGAACAATGTCTGGAACCCAATATGTTATGTGATGTTATATTAACTACTTTTGACTTTCTGTTGATATGGGCTGCTCATTCTAAACTTATAATCTGAGCAACAATAACTGCTGTGACAATATTGGAGATATCACAATAATAATAATAATAATAATAATTAGCATCACCAAAATGCATGGTCCATTTTGAAACACTGGGTTCTGATGCTATTTTGGCTGCAACATGTTAATGTATTTTATTTTACCAGGAACTTATAGAGAGAATGATGTTTTTTATGAGGGAAAAACTTGCAAAATGTGTCAGATGAAGCATAACAAAGATGTTTTATAAAAGACGTGGTTCCAAGTTTAGAAACAGCACTTCCTCCCTTCAGGTTCATGTTTGTTCAATTTGATTTTAATCCGAGTTTTGAATTTCCTCAAGAAGTTGAAGTAGTAAAGTGTTTTTCTATTTAATTCCATGACCAACTTCAGATGTTTTGGACTACATTTTCGAGGATCTAATGTCTTACGAAAATCTGATGTACTTACTGAAGTTTCACTCAGCAGCAGCAGCAGCAGCAGAAAGTGTCCAGATCTGATCACAGACATGTCGGGTCCAGTTTAAAGCACAGTCACATTAATGTACGTCTACATACAGTTTTACCTCAGCACAAACAGGTCTTCACTTCCTTGTGTTCCTCAGATGTTTTTATTTCTTTGAATGAGCAGAGTCAGGTGATGCGGAAGGGGAGTCACGTGACTATGTGCTACAGCTGTAATGATGCATGTTGACCACTAGAGGATAGTGTTTATTCTGGGTAGCCCAATACATAATACATGTTGCCCAATACCTGAATTTTCTTTAATTGTCTTAAGACATTTCAGATTGTTCAATTTAAAAAAAAATTAATAAAAAAAAAGGCTAGTCTGTAACTGTAAAAACAATAATGTGTCATTGTTTTTTACACTAAAGCAAAGAAAAATCAGTGGTTTTCACTATTTATCATTATGATAGTATTTTACTGGTTTGACCCGCTTTAAATCGCATTAACCTAAAATTATTTAAAAGTCCTTGATTGTTAATATCTTCAGTGTAATTTTTGTGTTTCACTAATTCATCCCACGGGCCCTGTTAACTATTACTAGCACTATAGAAATCTTTAGGTTGTTGCAAATTCTATATGACAAGACTGGGAAAGAAGATAAATGATAAATGAATACATTCATTGATTTAAAAAAAAAAAATAAATAGAATGTATTATAATGATACTAATACAGCTGTGTTTTGTGAGGTCCGGTAAAGCCATGGGTGTTGGTTACCGTGTTTGTGTGACATTAAACAGCTAAATGCTCAGCTTTTAAGTTGATTTAAAACCTATTAAATACCAGGTTGATATTTTCAAGGTAAAATGGGAAGCCTTTGTTTTGTGTTCCACCAACAGAAGCAGATTAATACTGAATAATAAATAACACTGGATGCCTTTTTCCCTAAGTAAGACGTTTATTTTCATGTTTTGTATTAACCCACAGAAGACAAACATGTGTCAAAAGCTCCAGTTCAAGTGGGTCAGCAAAGTCAAATACTATCATAATAACCTATAAATACTCACAACTCCAATTTATTCTCTTTGTAAATGTAAATGATTTCATGTATTTACACTAAAACAAAGTACAATTTCACAAAAAAATGTACATAATCTGAACAAATACGAAGAACCTGAAATGTCTTCATTAAAGTAAACGCAATATAAACAATATTCTTCCTGTTATTAAATGTTTTGTAAATCTACTGTCTGTAAGGTGTAATGAACATGTGGAAATGATAAAATGAAGCATAATATTGTTAAAATTACACTTATTTTTGAGTTTGTGCATGTTATTCACTTAGGAGAGTTTGTAGACGTAAACATTTTCATTGTTTAATTTTACTTTTTTTTTTTTTTTTTTGCTCTAAAACATAGAGAAAAGTTTGGAGTTGACATTATTTATGTATTATTATGTTATTATTTCAGTGGCTCAGACCAAATTCAGTTAAATTCAGTTAAATGCAGAGCGCACTCCGGACCAGCAGGTGGCGGTGATGAGCTGGCGCATTATTTATCACCGCGGAAGTTACTTCACGTTTACGCCACTGGCTGGTCACACGTGGGTCAGAAGTTGTTAGTTTATTTTAGAGTAAAGTAATGTAATATTGGCTGTTTGGTTTGTATATAATTGAAAATGTCCAGGAGGAACAAAACTGTGTCCGAGGAAATGAACTGTTCCGAAGAGAAGGTCCAGGATCCGCCGCCGGAGACCAGACGGACCCGTAGCGGCCGCACGGTCAGACCTCCTGCCGCACTCCAGGAGACCGAAGTCCCGGCGAAGATTCCCACCCGGAGGACCAGGAGGTCGGTCCTCCAGGAGGTGCCGGCGGCGGAGGAACTAAACACAACGGAAGAGACCGAACAGAAACCGGAGAGTCCACAGAAGACCGAGGTGGAGACCGGTATGTCTGCCGAACCGGAGCCGAAGCTGGAGGTATCCAACACGGACACGGACAGCCTGTCCAAACCCGCACCAACAGAAACAGAAACGGCTCCTGTGAGTCCAGAACCGGTACCAAACAAGAAACCTCGTCTCGGTCCAAGTGGGAAACCAAACCCGGTGATTCCGTTGGGAAAACCGAAATCTGGACGGGTATGGAAGGACCGGAACAAACAGAGGTGACCGAACCGGGACCAGGGGGGTCCGTGGGGTGGGATCACTCACATAATTCACACATAACTCATGTAAATAAAATAGAAGGAGAATAAAGGACGTTTATAACGTGGAAAAAAATAACATGAAGCAGTAGAAAGGCCTGATATTAACCCAGATTAACTATTTACTTTCCATCATATTTTTTTTAATCTCTATTCATATATATATATATATATATATATATATATATAATATGATTATTAAGGAGATTGTGTATGTATATATTTATCTTATTTCCAGATCAGCTCGTGTTCAAACAATAGTTACACTCCTACTGTTGAGCTCAGTGAAAGATTAATAAATAAATAAAAAGCACATTTTTTATGCATTATGAGAAAAATAACAGTAATACAATTAAACCGGTGTTGCTGACATACAACAAGCTTTAATAATTCAACACAAAAAATTGCTTTGATTAATGATGATTGTTATTCTGTTTTTATCTAAAAAAAAATATATATATATATATATATACACAAAAACCTGATATTCAAAGGGTTAAAATCTTTAGAAATAAAAATATATTTGATATGAATAATTAAGTTAGATGTAGATGGAAGAATTACTATAAGCAGAGTATAATATTTTTAATTTTTCCTTTTAAGCATATTTTTTGTGCTTATTGTATGAATGTGACTAATATTAGAACTGGCCCTTGAACTATAAACAGTGTCAGTTGGAGAAATAATAACAACATTTTCAACCAGAGGTCATTTAATCCTACTTTAATAGTTTAAAATCCATCAGTTGATTCAGCAGATGTTTATATTGTTTTAGTAAATGTAAAACTACACCTAAACCTTTGGAACTAAAGTCTTAGCAGACCAGAAACATTTATTTGATCAATTATGGGTTAAATAGTTAAGACATAATTGCATGTTATCATGTGAATCTACATTAAATATAAGATTTTTAAGGCTAAACTGCTGCTTTAATGTATTTATTCATTCATTGTATGAGTTCACAGTACATCAAATCAGAGCCTTATTGATTATTCTACATCTGTTGTAACTGTTAAATGTTTGACAGCTACTGATAATGAAAATTCTGTTTGAGAATTTCTTGAAAAAAGTGTAAATTCTCTGAATGCAGGTTGTTCAATGTGAATATTTTGTGGTTTCTTTCCTCGTCTCTGACTGTAAACTGAATATCTTAATCTGAATATCAAGACTTTTGTAGAAGAAATCTTTGGGAAACGCCTTTTCCCGACATTTTATAGCTCGTATACATAATTGACTACGAAGCAAATTTATCATTAATGAGAAAAGTCCTTATATCATTAAGATCCACACATGGATTAGATATGTTTTGTCACCAAACCCACTAATTCTACTACTTTTCTGTTTAGTTCACAAGCCACTATCTGAAAAAAAAAACCCAACATAAAATTGTTTATAGAATTATTCATTGAGGGTCTTGTATCAAAAATAAATGGACGTAGTTAAATTTCGACTAGATTTGTCCTGATTTACTTTATTATGGCTCTATTTCAGCATCATTTTATTCACTTAATCTGCTTTTTTGTGTTGTAGGTTTTCAGCGGTGGTCCGAGATAAGCAGCTGTGCTCTTCGTGGGAGAAAAAGATGCAGGCAAAGCGCGAGAAGAACCTGGTCAAACAGTTCTCTCTGCAACTCAAGGAGGATAAAGACAGACAGAAAGAGGTGACGGAACGCTGCGAGACGTAGGCTGGTTTGATGGTCTTTGAGGATTGTCAGTGATGTATTAATTTCTGATGTTCTTGGAATAACAGGAGAAGAGGAAAAGAAGAGAGGAGAACCTAAAGCGACGAGCAGAGAATGAACGCAAAGCGGAGATAGTTCAAGTGGTACGTATATTTATATAGATATTTAAGGGAATCCAAAGCATGGACGCGACGTTCCTGCAGATGGCAGTAAAGATCCATCTGCTTTTCTAATGTGCACACGTTTACCAAGTATCTATTAACCCATAAAGACCCAAACATCTACTGTCGACCAAAGGCATCTACTGATCCAAACTGTTGATCCATTAATCCTATCAATACATGTAAAAAACTGGCGTAAAATACAGTTTTTCATCTTTTCATGGTCATCAGATATGACCCATTTGGATGTTCGGAGGCTCCGTAGTAGACATAATAACACAGTCATCTTCTACAACATTGATTGACAAGTAAAATTTATAGAGTTGGATCAATGACAGTGGATGGAGACGCATGTTTTATGTTCGGTTAATGATATATTTCACTGAAAAAGTCACTTTTTTGTACAATACCCTCTCAATTTATTCTGATCTTTTATGAATATTTACACGATGAGTAAATTAAACATAGAAAAATGCATTATTTTCACTGGAAAAAATGCAAAATTCCAGAGATAATACTATAATACATGGTAATAAATCACTTGGGAAAGGTCAAAGAGAAAAGTCACAGAGATCAAATTAAATAATGTTGTTGTTTTTTTTTGTCTTGCTTAACTTTCATCACAGATCCGTAATACTTCAAAGATCAAGAGGATGAAGAAGAAACAGCTGAGGAAAATTGAGAAGAGGGACACACTGGCTCTGCTGCAGAAGTCAAACAACCAGAATTCTAAAGCCAAAGGGCAGAAAAGTAAAAAAGGTCAACAAGTTCCGGATTTGACCTGAAGTCTGACGGATAATAAAATGAACCTGTTCAATATTTTTGCCTCTACGTCGTGTTTTTTGACATCTTAAATATAATACATTATCCTGAATCGTATTAAATCATGTGAAAATAATAATTTGTGCTAAAACCTAAATAACATTTCACATTCTGCAGACATTTTATCCCGATAATTATAGTTGAATTTGTGTTGTATACTCTTATTAAAGTGCCTTTTTTCTGTTAAATATTACATTTGACTAAGTTTGTTTATGCATCAGAAAGGAATACTAGAACAACCACATTAACTGATTAACACAGGATAAAAAAAAGGTGCATGGCTTATACAGATCTGGAAAAAAAAATAAAAGACCACTGCAATTTCCTCTGAAATCAACATGTGTGCATATATGACAACAATTCTATTTCTGCGTCTGTTAAATTCCAACACAAACGCATTTTATTTTACTGAATAAACACCTGATCCATGTTTTATTTAAGAAGGAGAAATATAAACAGCTCTACTGTGACCATCACTATCTTCTCAAAATACACAAAAACAGTTCTATTAGTACCACAAAAGTAACTGGAATATAAAAATAACTACTGAAAACTCTTGGACTTCTGTTCTGACAATGTTCCCAAACTCTGAGGACTGGTTCTTGTATCAGAACAATGGTCCTGACCTCAGCTGGGTCCATAAAGGTGTGGATGACAGACCACCAGATGTAGACCCGGTCATGTCCAGAACAATCTGCAGACCTGAACCCACCGTGAAAACATCTGGAGGAACATGAACGATCACAAACCATCATGGAACATAACTGAACTTTTTGAATTTCTGTGCCTGAAGC
>JAPSES010051268.1:0-11778 GCA_029822895.1 Maxillicosta whitleyi
CCTGATTGTATTGCCTTTCTTTCTGTGCTATAGATATCACAAAGGAATCACTGAAAACTACTTACAGCGTCAGAAAAAGTCCATAGAACTGGCGCTCTGCACGCTCACGTGTTCCGCCACCTTGGAAAACTAGGTCACAATGAATACTCGGCAATTTAACTTAATAAAAGTCACATGACCGCACTACATCATACCTTCAATTTGTTCCCGCTGTAGAGTGAAACACTGTTAGTCAGCTGTTCTCTGTCGCTCTCTCTCTCTCTCTCTCTCTGTCTCTCCATCCTGTGTGTCTTTGCATTGACCTGTTTTACTGACTCCGCCCCCTACAGGTTTGGAGCACTTCCGTTGTGATGACTGTTTCTGCAGTGTTTTTCATTTGCAGGTGTTTTCTTGGTTTGCATCATTTCTCTATTTGCAGAGCATTGGATAATTATGCATGTTTTTGTTTCTTGCAGAGCATTTTTTCATTTGCACCACATTCCTCTTTTTGTACCTCATTTACACTGTGTCTGAGTTTGTGAATCTGCATCGTTTTTGTACTTGGGGCTGTTTTCTCCAACTGAGATGCACTGGGCCGTTGTAATGTGTTTGGTCCTGGTCAGCCACCGTAAAAAACTGTGTTCTAATGCAAGCACCATTGAACATTTATAGAGTAAAATATTAATGAAAATTGATTAGCAATGCCTGCTGTGTTACAGCAGAAAGTGATCTGTTACTGCAATGCATTACTTTTGTAATGTGTTAGTCCCAGTACTGTTTACCAGTAAGCATTGGGTGAACTAATAATCAGCAACAGAGGATACATAAACTATCAAGTTTTAATACAGGTAACTTATAGCTGTTTTTACCGTACAGCTCATGCCAGCTTAGTGTAATGCTGCATAAAATGTACAATGTCCTTAAATACAGTAACTGAGTATAGGTATTTAGTACCATGTACTGTACTCCTATGTGTGTCTATGTTTAGACGTTGTTAGAAATATCTCTGTTCCGTATCACACTGGAAGAGCCAGGGCGTCATTCAAAGTGAGGAGTCGCCATGGATACGAATTGACTGAGTCAGTTTTCTTCTGCGGCCTTTTCTCTTCTGTCATTGTCTCCAGACGAAGCGGCAGCACAATGCCTCATTCCCTTGAGCTGTCAGCCACGCGTTCACCCAATGTTCTCAACACAATAGACAGACTGTCTTGTTTGGTGCTCATCCTGGAAAACCTTGCGGCTCTGGGAGCTTGGGTTCCAACACAGCATCACCACTGCCATGAGAAATGCACATCTCAACATCGATCTTAAACCACAAAATTGGCAATTACCTACTAAGTATGACAGCGACTTACTCCTACAAACTGGAAAAGGATGTCTTTTACAATATACAGTAAATATGGTCACCTTCAGGGCTAACTTGTGATTTCTGGCTCTCTACTGTTCATCAATCACATCAAGCATTTTGTCAGCAGGCCTCCAACTTTGAGCTATTGACTGAATCTTCATTTGTCATTTCATCCCACCACTATTTGCCCCAGAGAGATTCATAAAACATGCTTTTGTGCCGTTTTCTCTCACCAGTAATTTGTCAGAACTAATGCTTTTAGCTCTTTGTGCTGCATCTTTCAGAACAGTGGAACAGGTACTTCAGCAGCCAAAAACAAACCTTTTAGTATTGTTGATTTTCACATCCTTCAGGATGTGTCAGGTGTCAGGTACCTGAGATGCACAGAGGGACTGCACTGTGTTAATGGTTGAGTTGATGACAGCTCACTTCTTTTATAAGTGAGTCACACATTGTCCACTCAAGCACAATTCATTTTTCAGGCTTTGAAATGGACTCATAGTGCACTGCCATCTTCAACTTTCCACACATCTTAACTCCATTTTTGAAACTCCTTCCACTCCCAATTCAGTTAGACCTAATTCAATCTATAAATTTATCTGCAATCTAATCAACATGTAGCATGATGAGTCAATGTGACATTAAGCTTTCATAGAATATACAGTACAAAGAACATATGGGATGTAAACGTGTCATGTACTGTTGTAGTTTACACAACAGCTTTGTCATTAAAGTATATTTTTAGTTTTTCAAAAGAGACTGATATATTATGATGTTGTGTTTCATATCCTATTTCTTCCATAAAGACTTGCCACAGTTTCATAATGAACCAAAGCTATTTTGCATTGGTCTTAATGAAATGAATGTATTAATTTGTTTTCCATTATTGCTGCTGTGGCTTTGGAATAGCATCTGTTTAAATTGTGCCTGACACCAGCTACAAAAAAGCAGATTGACTATAAAGAGGTGAACTGACCTTTTTCAATATCATCAGGCAGAAAAGACTGCAATGACTGTTTGTAATTAGCGGACATGGGGACCTTCTCATCGTGCATTGGTTTCCAAACTGCCACTTATTCATTATTTGGCCGTTGCCATGTTGGCTTTTATGGAGACAGAGGTCACCATATTTGGACAAAAAGGGTAGTGCCAATGGAACCCAAGGGATCAGATGTGAGGCTTTCTAATTTCTAATTATTAGTGGAACCTCTAAACCACAATTACTAATATGTTTTATTAAATCAACTGAAAGTCGGACTCAGCAGGTGTGTGAGCTGTCCCCCAAACCGGTCACTCAAAGTCTGACATGGCTACTCTTATCCTCTATGTCAGATTGTGTTACCTTTTTATTAAGCGTAAATTAATGAAAAAAATAAATATGCCACTGAACATCTGAATATAAATCCTAGCAGGAACTTTCTGAATTTTTTGTTCTGTGCTATTATTTTCCTTCATATCAGTATTTCCACACTAGAAGTCTGATGTTAGCCATCAGCCATTATCAGTGCCAACTTGTAGTATTTAATACACTGACCAACTGCCCATCTCCAGTCCAGTAACATCAATGTTGAAAAATAGCATTTTTAAGCAAAATTATATTGACATTTGCTACATTATTATTTGCAGAATCAGAATGCCTGACCTGCCATGTTAGTGAATACTTACTGATGCAGGATTCTGAAGGGCAGACAAATTAAGATCATTCATGATATAGGGTCATATTTTCTAACATGGAAGGAAATCCCATCTTTCCTTAACAGTATCACAGTCCAATTTTAGTAACAGTGCTTGTGACATCTCACATGTGGTTTTGATTTATAATTTTGGTCTAGCTAACCCTATGTGATGAAGATGATTGATGCTCTCATTTAGTAACTTAGTAGGCAACACACGGAGTAACAGTCCTTTGACCCCGATTGTGTGGTGTACCTGCAATGCTTATGTGATTTTATTCTCAGAAATAGTTAAATGCACCTTGGTAGAGTGATGAAGGGCAGCAACCATGAATGACAGCGTCCTGTGTTCTAGTCTTGTCTAGGTGACCGTCATCTTTCTGCTCTTTTTCCCCATTTCCTCCCCACTGTCTAGCTTTTTCTCTAATAAATATTATGAAAGAGAGTTAAAATAGACACTGCTGGATGTCGGTATATCAAAATCCAAATCATGAAAAACAAAAAAGGATCTAATGATGCCACAATCATTGATGGTTGCATCAATGCCAAAATCATTGATGGTGCTACCGCCACAGTCACCAACTCACTAGTAGTATTGGTACTATACTAGTAGTATTGGGGTGGTGGCTCAGTTGGTAGAGTGGGTTGTCCAATGGTGAAAGGTTTGGCGGTTCAAATCCTGGCTCCCACATGTCAGAACGTCTCTGAGCAAGACAAAATTGCATGGTACATTAGAGTAGCCACCTACTTAATGGGTGAATGTGAGGCTTTGAGTACCAAGGTATAGAAAAGTGCTATATAAGTGCAGTCCATTTACTACATACAATATATATTTACTTCCACTCTAACACAAATAATATGTGTGCCCACAAGATTTTACAATTGCATCATGATTTTTCTTTCATTTCAGGGCAAATTTGCTGAATTTAATTGAAAGCTAACCTAGGAATGAATTACATTTATTTTGAATGTGGACTATAAAGCAGCGTTTGCAGCCTGAGGGTTCACATTTCCACACAGTAATAAATGTCCACACATGGGCAAATCTAAAACCCATTGTATTTTATTCATTAAAAGGAAAAAAATAAATAAACCATGTAACTCTCTAAATTAATTCACTCTAAAGGTTCCAAAAGAGTAAAATACAAAAGGCATTTACTCACTATCAATGTGAGCAAGTGAATGCATCGCTTTCCATTTGTCACGTTAGGATGGGAGCGCAGCTGGATCATATGTCACAGAAAATCAGCCGTCCAGCCCTTTTAGAGCGAGCTCATCAGTTTATACAGCTTGCATATGGTAATACAGTTTAAGAACCAGCAACAAGAGACCACATCAACCATACAGGGCTAGATCTATTAAAGGACTGCATGCACCAAGAGCGAAATTTACAGCTAATATCAATGGTGGGACACATGTGTCATTTGCTTTTATGTAAATATTCATATATTCAGGGTAAAATTGGTCCTTTTCTTTTGAATAAGGCTTGTTGCAAGAGTAATCTAATTTGATGGTGCAAATAACATCAGGATAAAGCTGAGGTAACTACATTCAAACTCACTCCTCACGCTCTCTTTCCTCATTTGTGATTGAGTGATATAAAATAGATTTTTCATGGTATCAATGACAAAATCTAGTCATTAAGGGAGTCGGGTGGATTTGGTTTATCTCAGACTTTCAGCCACTTAAAAATGCCCTGACTAAGCTAATGGAAGCTCAGGCTGTCTTAGTACTATTTTATCAACACTTCACCCTATCAATGTGGGCATAACAGCTGCTGAACACACAACATCAGTGACCTCTGGTACCATACATAAATGTACACAGCCTCTCTCTCAGATTGGAGACAAACTCCTGATTTTGTGTGATGGTGCTGCCAGCTGTGAGCAGTACACATAACAGCAGTATTGATGTTGCTGCAAAATCGCAGATGTATTTGTTGACAGTTGGACAACACCTTTTAACAATCAGACAGTAACTGAACACTTCAGCGAAGAAACCACAAAGTATTACCCTCACAGTAAGTGTTATATCTTTTGTTAACAAGATCATGTATTCAGAGAGTGCATTCAAACATCTATTAAAACTTATATCCAGAAGTATTTTTGCACCTCTTAACTTATAATTAAAGCTGAAGTGGTTGATAGTTTTTGAGCATCATTAGGCATAAATGTCATCATTCTTTTTCTGTATATTGTAATTCAAGTGGTTTGAGACAATACGAGACTTATGCATCTGCTCCTCTCCTGTGTTTTCAGACTGCGGAAAATCAACTTCATTGCACCCTGATTTTGTGTAATCACAGGTGTTTTTGAGACAGGTATGAAACAAGATGACTGACAGTTGTAATTACCAATCGCTCATTAGACTACATTAGACATGATGTGGATATGACTGTACTCCTCTGCTAATAGTCTCAACAGAGAAACACAAATACGTGCTGCATTATTAAACAACAGGATGAAACTGCATCAGGTTCACATTACATTTATTCTTCTGAGGCTGGGTGGAGAGGAGAGAGCTGCAGAAGAAGGCTGTATTTTAAAATTCTGTTTTTTCTGCTCCTGCAATTTTAACAAAATATTAGTGAAATGTTAGTAAAGTAACAACAAAAAATGACCCATACCCATTTTTAAAAATGTTTTCCCTCTGCACAGAGAGAAAGCAGATGCAGTTTATACTTTTAGTATTTCAGTGGGACCTTTGTGAGTAGAGGCACATTATCAGTCTGATGGGCTGTAGCATAAGGATGTCTGCAGCAAAGCTGAATATCTCAGTCTTTAAAAAGAACACTGGAAATCTGAGAGTAACTGAGTAACTGGAAAATGTAGATAAGGTAAATGACTGGTAAAAGAAGTTATCTACTTAATGTCATATATATATATATATATATATATATATATATGACATTAAGTAGATAACTTCTTTTACCAGTCATTTACCTTATCTACATTTTCCAGTTACTCAGTTACTCTCAGATTTCCAGTGTTCTTTTTAAAGACTGAGATATTCAGCTTTGCTGCAGACATCCTTATGCTACAGCCCATCAGACTGATAATGTGCCTCTACTCACAAAGGTCCCACTGAAATACTAAAAGTATAAACTGCATCTGCTTTCTCTCTGTGCAGAGGGAAAACATTTTTAAAAATGGGTATGGGTCATTTTTTGTTGTTACTTTACTAACATTTCACTAATATTTTGTTAAAATTGCAGGAGCAGAAAAAACAGAATTTTAAAATACAGCCTTCTTCTGCAGCTCTCTCCTCTCCACCCAGCCTCAGAAGAATAAATGTAATGTGAACCTGATGCAGTTTCATCCTGTTGTTTAATAATGCAGCACGTATTTGTGTTTCTCTGTTGAGACTATTAGCAGAGGAGTACAGTCATATCCACATCATGTCTAATGTAGTCTAATGAGCGATTGGTAATTACAACTGTCAGTCATCTTGTTTCATACCTGTCTCAAAAACACCTGTGATTACACAAAATCAGGGTGCAATGAAGTTGATTTTCCGCAGTCTGAAAACACAGGAGAGGAGCAGATGCATAAGTCTCGTATTGTCTCAAACCACTTGAATTACAATATACAGAAAAAGAATGATGACATTTATGCCTAATGATGCTCAAAAACTATCAACCACTTCAGCTTTAATTATAAGTTAAGAGGTGCAAAAATACTTCTGGATATAAGTTTTAATAGATGTTTGAATGCACTCTCTGAATACATGATCTTGTTAACAAAAGATATAACACTTACTGTGAGGGTAATACTTTGTGGTTTCTTCGCTGAAGTGTTCAGTTACTGTCTGATTGTTAAAAGGTGTTGTCCAACTGTCAACAAATACATCTGCGATTTTGCAGCAACATCAATACTGCTGTTATGTGTACTGCTCACAGCTGGCAGCACCATCACACAAAATCAGGAGTTTGTCTCCAATCTGAGAGAGAGGCTGTGTACATTTATGTATGGTACCAGAGGTCACTGATGTTGTGTGTTCAGCAGCTGTTATGCCCACATTGATAGGGTGAAGTGTTGATAAAATAGTACTAAGACAGCCTGAGCTTCCATTAGCTTAGTCAGGGCATTTTTAAGTGGCTGAAAGTCTGAGATAAACCAAATCCACCCGACTCCCTTAATGACTAGATTTTGTCATTGATACCATGAAAAATCTATTTTATATCACTCAATCACAAATGAGGAAAGAGAGCGTGAGGAGTGAGTTTGAATGTAGTTACCTCAGCTTTATCCTGATGTTATTTGCACCATCAAATTAGATTACTCTTGCAACAAGCCTTATTCAAAAGAAAAGGACCAATTTTACCCTGAATATATGAATATTTACATAAAAGCAAATGACACATGTGTCCCACCATTGATATTAGCTGTAAATTTCGCTCTTGGTGCATGCAGTCCTTTAATAGATCTAGCCCTGTATGGTTGATGTGGTCTCTTGTTGCTGGTTCTTAAACTGTATTACCATATGCAAGCTGTATAAACTGATGAGCTCGCTCTAAAAGGGCTGGACGGCTGATTTTCTGTGACATATGATCCAGCTGCGCTCCCATCCTAACGTGACAAATGGAAAGCGATGCATTCACTTGCTCACATTGATAGTGAGTAAATGCCTTTTGTATTTTACTCTTTTGGAACCTTTAGAGTGAATTAATTTAGAGAGTTACATGGTTTATTTATTTTTTTCCTTTTAATGAATAAAATACAATGGGTTTTAGATTTGCCCATGTGTGGACATTTATTACTGTGTGGAAATGTGAACCCTCAGGCTGCAAACGCTGCTTTATAGTCCACATTCAAAATAAATGTAATTCATTCCTAGGTTAGCTTTCAATTAAATTCAGCAAATTTGCCCTGAAATGAAAGAAAAATCATGATGCAATTGTAAAATCTTGTGGGCACACATATTATTTGTGTTAGAGTGGAAGTAAATATATATTGTATGTAGTAAATGGACTGCACTTATATAGCACTTTTCTATACCTTGGTACTCAAAGCCTCACATTCACCCATTAAGTAGGTGGCTACTCTAATGTACCATGCAATTTTGTCTTGCTCAGAGACGTTCTGACATGTGGGAGCCAGGATTTGAACCGCCAAACCTTTCACCATTGGACAACCCACTCTACCAACTGAGCCACCACCCCAATACTACTAGTATAGTACCAATACTACTAGTGAGTTGGTGACTGTGGCGGTAGCACCATCAATGATTTTGGCATTGATGCAACCATCAATGATTGTGGCATCATTAGATCCTTTTTTGTTTTTCATGATTTGGATTTTGATATACCGACATCCAGCAGTGTCTATTTTAACTCTCTTTCATAATATTTATTAGAGAAAAAGCTAGACAGTGGGGAGGAAATGGGGAAAAAGAGCAGAAAGATGACGGTCACCTAGACAAGACTAGAACACAGGACGCTGTCATTCATGGTTGCTGCCCTTCATCACTCTACCAAGGTGCATTTAACTATTTCTGAGAATAAAATCACATAAGCATTGCAGGTACACCACACAATCGGGGTCAAAGGACTGTTACTCCGTGTGTTGCCTACTAAGTTACTAAATGAGAGCATCAATCATCTTCATCACATAGGGTTAGCTAGACCAAAATTATAAATCAAAACCACATGTGAGATGTCACAAGCACTGTTACTAAAATTGGACTGTGATACTGTTAAGGAAAGATGGGATTTCCTTCCATGTTAGAAAATATGACCCTATATCATGAATGATCTTAATTTGTCTGCCCTTCAGAATCCTGCATCAGTAAGTATTCACTAACATGGCAGGTCAGGCATTCTGATTCTGCAAATAATAATGTAGCAAATGTCAATATAATTTTGCTTAAAAATGCTATTTTTCAACATTGATGTTACTGGACTGGAGATGGGCAGTTGGTCAGTGTATTAAATACTACAAGTTGGCACTGATAATGGCTGATGGCTAACATCAGACTTCTAGTGTGGAAATACTGATATGAAGGAAAATAATAGCACAGAACAAAAAATTCAGAAAGTTCCTGCTAGGATTTATATTCAGATGTTCAGTGGCATATTTATTTTTTTCATTAATTTACGCTTAATAAAAAGGTAACACAATCTGACATAGAGGATAAGAGTAGCCATGTCAGACTTTGAGTGACCGGTTTGGGGGACAGCTCACACACCTGCTGAGTCCGACTTTCAGTTGATTTAATAAAACATATTAGTAATTGTGGTTTAGAGGTTCCACTAATAATTAGAAATTAGAAAGCCTCACATCTGATCCCTTGGGTTCCATTGGCACTACCCTTTTTGTCCAAATATGGTGACCTCTGTCTCCATAAAAGCCAACATGGCAACGGCCAAATAATGAATAAGTGGCAGTTTGGAAACCAATGCACGATGAGAAGGTCCCCATGTCCGCTAATTACAAACAGTCATTGCAGTCTTTTCTGCCTGATGATATTGAAAAAGGTCAGTTCACCTCTTTATAGTCAATCTGCTTTTTTGTAGCTGGTGTCAGGCACAATTTAAACAGATGCTATTCCAAAGCCACAGCAGCAATAATGGAAAACAAATTAATACATTCATTTCATTAAGACCAATGCAAAATAGCTTTGGTTCATTATGAAACTGTGGCAAGTCTTTATGGAAGAAATAGGATATGAAACACAACATCATAATATATCAGTCTCTTTTGAAAAACTAAAAATATACTTTAATGACAAAGCTGTTGTGTAAACTACAACAGTACATGACACGTTTACATCCCATATGTTCTTTGTACTGTATATTCTATGAAAGCTTAATGTCACATTGACTCATCATGCTACATGTTGATTAGATTGCAGATAAATTTATAGATTGAATTAGGTCTAACTGAATTGGGAGTGGAAGGAGTTTCAAAAATGGAGTTAAGATGTGTGGAAAGTTGAAGATGGCAGTGCACTATGAGTCCATTTCAAAGCCTGAAAAATGAATTGTGCTTGAGTGGACAATGTGTGACTCACTTATAAAAGAAGTGAGCTGTCATCAACTCAACCATTAACACAGTGCAGTCCCTCTGTGCATCTCAGGTACCTGACACCTGACACATCCTGAAGGATGTGAAAATCAACAATACTAAAAGGTTTGTTTTTGGCTGCTGAAGTACCTGTTCCACTGTTCTGAAAGATGCAGCACAAAGAGCTAAAAGCATTAGTTCTGACAAATTACTGGTGAGAGAAAACGGCACAAAAGCATGTTTTATGAATCTCTCTGGGGCAAATAGTGGTGGGATGAAATGACAAATGAAGATTCAGTCAATAGCTCAAAGTTGGAGGCCTGCTGACAAAATGCTTGATGTGATTGATGAACAGTAGAGAGCCAGAAATCACAAGTTAGCCCTGAAGGTGACCATATTTACTGTATATTGTAAAAGACATCCTTTTCCAGTTTGTAGGAGTAAGTCGCTGTCATACTTAGTAGGTAATTGCCAATTTTGTGGTTTAAGATCGATGTTGAGATGTGCATTTCTCATGGCAGTGGTGATGCTGTGTTGGAACCCAAGCTCCCAGAGCCGCAAGGTTTTCCAGGATGAGCACCAAACAAGACAGTCTGTCTATTGTGTTGAGAACATTGGGTGAACGCGTGGCTGACAGCTCAAGGGAATGAGGCATTGTGCTGCCGCTTCGTCTGGAGACAATGACAGAAGAGAAAAGGCCGCAGAAGAAAACTGACTCAGTCAATTCGTATCCATGGCGACTCCTCACTTTGAATGACGCCCTGGCTCTTCCAGTGTGATACGGAACAGAGATATTTCTAACAACGTCTAAACATAGACACACATAGGAGTACAGTACATGGTACTAAATACCTATACTCAGTTACTGTATTTAAGGACATTGTACATTTTATGCAGCATTACACTAAGCTGGCATGAGCTGTACGGTAAAAACAGCTATAAGTTACCTGTATTAAAACTTGATAGTTTATGTATCCTCTGTTGCTGATTATTAGTTCACCCAATGCTTACTGGTAAACAGTACTGGGACTAACACATTACAAAAGTAATGCATTGCAGTAACAGATCACTTTCTGCTGTAACACAGCAGGCATTGCTAATCAATTTTCATTAATATTTTACTCTATAAATGTTCAATGGTGCTTGCATTAGAACACAGTTTTTTACGGTGGCTGACCAGGACCAAACACATTACAACGGCCCAGTGCATCTCAGTTGGAGAAAACAGCCCCAAGTACAAAAACGATGCAGATTCACAAACTCAGACACAGTGTAAATGAGGTACAAAAAGAGGAATGTGGTGCAAATGAAAAAATGCTCTGCAAGAAACAAAAACATGCATAATTATCCAATGCTCTGCAAATAGAGAAATGATGCAAACCAAGAAAACACCTGCAAATGAAAAACACTGCAGAAACAGTCATCACAACGGAAGTGCTCCAAACCTGTAGGGGGCGGAGTCAGTAAAACAGGTCAATGCAAAGACACACAGGATGGAGAGACAGAGAGAGAGAGAGAGAGAGAGCGACAGAGAACAGCTGACTAACAGTGTTTCACTCTACAGCGGGAACAAATTGAAGGTATGATGTAGTGCGGTCATGTGACTTTTATTAAGTTAAATTGCCGAGTATTCATTGTGACCTAGTTTTCCAAGGTGGCGGAACACGTGAGCGTGCAGAGCGCCAGTTCTATGGACTTTTTCTGACGCTGTAAGTAGTTTTCAGTGATTCCTTTGTGATATCTATAGCACAGAAAGAAAGGCAATACAATCAGG
>JAPSES010051309.1:0-11775 GCA_029822895.1 Maxillicosta whitleyi
AAACACAGTTATTATAGATTAAAAATGAGTATTTAATCGTGATTAATCTAAATTAATCCACTGTGTGTGTGTGTGTGCGTGTATACATATACACACACAAATTACACTATGAAACAGTATTGACATTTAAAGAGCTACACAGTAAGGTATTGCCAGTAAATTGAATTACGACTGTCATGTAACACATCAATGCTGTTGATGTTCGATAACATTTACAAAAATGTCAAATTATCGAATTAAACATAGTTTGATCTTTAGCTCTGTGGCGCTCTGTGGAATATACCTTACCGAAGTTGAAACAATGACTAAGATAATGTCCTGTGGTCGAAATTAAATTTCATTTTAACTTACAAAATGTACTTTTAAGGACTCGGTATGACCAGTAACATCCAGTAACAATGTCACCTTTCTCTATCAGTGATCAAAAGAGTATTTGAATTAGCTTTGGGTGCATCACATTGATCCTGCCCAAACTGAGTTGTGCAACAGTAATGACGCTAAGATTAGTGGCCATAGAGCATGAAGGTCATAACAGATAATGAAAAACATCTCTATGAAAAGAGGGCTGATGAAAAAGCTGACGATGCAGCAGGAAGGCCTTCAAAATGTTGACCAGAGGTGACAAGAACAGTTTCGCATTGTACCTTATCACTTAATATAATTTTAAAAGAAGACCTTTGCTCTTTCCTGCCAAAGACAACAAAATAAAAAGGTTGAGCCCAATGTAGAACTAGTTATATTACAGCATTAAAAGGAATAAAGAATAACTACAGCTGAATCTATGACCATGACGACATGATGAGAAACATGTAAAAAAAAAAAAAAAAAAAAGAGGAGGAACTGTGAAATACGCACGAGTCACAATGTGTCCAACCTCGTATTGAATATTAAAAATATTATTTTACAGGATTTTTAAAAACTATCAGTTTTTTTTAAGATAATGTTTATAGTTTTATTTTTATTTAATTTTTTTTTTAAATGTTTGGGCCTGAAAACAGGTTTTAATCTTTGGTTTCATTCTATAGTACAGTATTGTATTCTATAATAACTGTAAAAAATAAAGCTTGTGGTTTTTGTCTATTGCGGGTTATTTTTAGAACGTAACCCCCACGATAAACAAGGGTTCACTGTAACTACACAACAATGTTTGCTAACGCTGCTGGCATGCTAATATGCAAATTATAATTAGTATCTAACCCGACTTACATTTCGACTTTATGACGGTGGAGTCTTGTCCACTATTACTGTACAACGCCAAAATCTCGTCCACCATCATTGTACATACGTACTGTATACTGTATGTAGAGTAAATACAGTATATTTTTTTTTACTTTATTTTATTAATATGAAGTATAATACATACAAGGCTGTTTGACGGCAAAAAAAAACAAAAAAAAAAACGTATGGTGTAGACTGACATTTACCAATTCACAGAATTTCTACATCTTGGCAGTGCTTCTGATAAAATAGTCACTCTTTCTATTGATAGTATGAGTTACTTCTTAATCCTGAGCTTACTCATCATACCTTTAAAGTTCATGTGCAAGAAGGTTCTAAAAAGAAGGAGGGAAGTCAAAATACTTCATCATGAAAGCTGACTTTTAATTCACCAAGTTAAAAAAGGATAAATATAGTCGTAGCCGCAGACACGTGCATGGGCACAAAAAAAAAATCCTGCTTAAATCCCCCTGAGGACTGTCATTACCATCACCGGGTTTATTTATGATGCTCCTGTCAGAACAGGGAGAGAAATAATGTAGCTGCTTTTCATAAAGTCTCTGTAATGGATCCCTAATGGATTTGTCAAATTGACTGGGGAAGAGAAGACGCCGGCTGCAGGAAGGGAAATGGACGCAAAGGGGTATTTTAGCGGTGCATATGACTAAGGGTGCGTGTGTGTGTGTGGGACCTGGTTGTGTAACTCCGGTCTCATGTCAAGCACTGTCTTCATTTGTCAGAAACCCCAGGGAGTGGTTTCCTACAGGGATACAGAAAATTGTAGCGCAGGAAGTTGTCTTTTTTTTTTTTTTTTTTTTTAGACATCATTATTTCTCAGCTACACCTAAGTAAAACCATGTATTAGAGCCACATTAGGTTTTCCCTAAGCCCTAACAATTTACTAGAAGTTAAGTCATTACAGATGAAAGACGACTTGCCATATCAGGGTGTTCTGTGTCAGGACACGCTGTCACACATGGCACTGAGCACTGTCACATCCAGACGACTGCGCTGCGTTCACACACCCCGTTCCATTTACTTTGATGTATTATTACATGCTTCGTTTTGGAAAGTGACAACCGACACACACCATGTTGCATGTCAAAATGACTCGGAAAAAGTTCAAAACAGAATGTAAAGCTGTGTGTTACCGAATAAAGCATGACACTGACACGACATCCTGACATAAATGTGACAGCGTTAAACTTGTTATTCTGCAACTCAGTTAATGCAGTTGAACAAGTAGGAAACAAAACAGTACAAGTATGTTTTACATGCTTTAAAATACATGGAAATCCTAATTTACATCATGTAAGTCATTACGCAAAAATAGATCCACATGCAACTCCATTTGAACCACAAATAGCTTTTGTTATTAACATACATCTACATATATGATTAAGAATTAAACAATTCGGATTCCATTATGGATTATTCTTACCAATTCAATTCTCTAATTGATCATCATTGGGTGAAGGTATAAAAGAGCACAAATGGGTTTGTTTGCATTAACTGTGTTTTATATTTCCGTTTCTGCACAGAAAATATATTATATATAATTATAATTATAAATATAATATATAAAAACACAATATGTACAAATGACATCTGGGGGTAGAGCCCTACGCGGTACTAGTTTTTTCACCCCCGGAGAGTGTGTTACACTCCCACCCACAACTGCAATATAAATGTCCACTCCCGCCCGCTCCTGCGAAACTCTGATAATTTATTCCTGCACAATAATAGAGATGCATTGATTTATTATCCTCTCCCGTCCCGCAGGAGAAAAGAACAGATGATAGACCTATGCTCTTTTTAAGGGTCTTTTCCACTTCATTTACTGGTATGCTCTCCATTCTATAGCTGTGCCAAATTTCGATCCCGCAATGTATTTTTATTATCCGCCCGCTCCCACCTGCAGTTAATCTCATACTGCCCGTTCCCGCGAGATTTACGTTGGGTCCCAGTACCCCCCCCCCCCTAGAATTGGTCCCAGTTGATGCCCTGGTGTTTGCTCTGTCACTACATTCTGAAGCACCGCTAAGTAATGTATCAAACGTGTGACATTCCTACAAATACAACATGCTTTATTTGTACTTCTGCACAATTTTAATTTAAAAAATGTAGTTAAAACTGGGAATAATGTTATATTGTTGGTATTTATTTTCATAATGTACTTGACTTGACACCCCCCGCCCCCTCCCTCTTTGAAGAAATGGAAGCTTTGTCATTATTACAATTGGCCCTGGTGTCATCTTTCCATGTGAAGTACAGCCATACTTTGGAGTGTTTCTGCCTGGACACCATGTCGGCTACGTTCTAAACCAGAACAACACAGTGTACGTATGACATCATCACTCATGTGCAACGAAGGAATCGATGAGTAGAATCATTAAGCAGGCAAAAGACGCTAAGGAATTGATCTACTGGGAACTCTCGATTTCCATCCTTACATAGGATGTATTGTTTCAGGATGATAATTAACCCTTATATTAGTGTACTATAGTTTATCAAAGCATTGTCATGGGTTTTATTAAACATTAAACATTCCAGAGGATGTCAGTGTTTCCCAGTTCACTACGGAGCCTCTGAACGCTCAAAAAGACATGTGATGCTTAAATAATTCAGACCAAACATGTTTTTCTCAGCTTTTCTGCAATATTATTTCACAATATTATTAGTGTTTTAAAAGTTATTGATGTTTTGTGTGTGATGAAACAAATTTGAGGTGGCAAAAAAAAAAAAAAAGTAGCCTAACTGAAACTATAAATTCATCTCCATGTGCTTTCCTCTGCCAAAAGATCGACCAACTTCATTAAAAATATCACTTGGTTTTGACTAATGTGTTTAATTTTTTATAGTGAGACACTGCCAGCACTTTCATTGTCTAAAATTCCTGCATGAGGTCATTCCACTGAATCAGCGTACATAATTCTAAAGCCCAAAACGGAAACACCTAAATGGGCTGCTGTCATTTTTAATGATGCAGGGGCGATTCTAGGATCAGAGGTTTAGGGGTGCCGAGTACCCAGAATGCTGACTAGCCAGGCATGAGAAATGTCATTGTTCTGTACGTTTTAATACAATGCCAGACAATCATTCTTACATTTATGAAAGAAAAGCATAATTTTTTTGAGGGGCAGGAGAAACTCTGACTGAAAGTGATTTAAATGCTGAGCCACAGTAAAAGAGGAATGGATTGGAATCATAAAAGGTATATATCCTAACCCTAATTTCTGCTGAAAGACAATTTTCCATTTTGATACAGCAGCTCCTTCACATATACACATACGTATGCATAGACATGTACATTTACATATACATATAAGGAAGAACGGGTTTTACTCCAGAGGAATATAAATGTCAGAGCTGCCAGATCTACTTCAAACACTGTCTATACAGTGTTTGACAGAACATTCACTTTACAGGTTCCATCAGTGGAACATTTGTACATCTGATGGATAAATGGACATAATCCAATATATATGTGGAATAACACTTTATCATATACCCTCAAAACGTCAGCAAATCAGCACTTTTGTCATTTGTTTTCCAATTAATCTGATTAAAATATGGAACATTTAGCATATTTAATATTCGGCAGATCAATTGTAATAAATCATAGATCAGTGTATATGTTAAGTATCTCTCTGCTCTACTCTCTCTCTCTCTCTTTGTGCTTTAACCAAAAGGCAGAAGAAGCCAAACAATGTGTTTTATATGTAATATTTATTCAACTTACAACTTCATTCTAATAGAATATTGTGGAAAATTAGGTTACACAAGTTAATTTTACTCTCTTTACCTGAACCTTTTCTTTTAAAAAATAAATAAATAAATCACAAAACACACACACACACAGACAACAGGAGTTAATGCATCCAGTCAGTTCTCCAGTAGCACCGTGGCTTTAATATGAACACATGCACACGACACAACAGCAGCTTCAGTCCAGTTCAGGTCAGACATCATCAGAACTTTCTTTCTTTGAAAATGTCTCTGAAGCTTCAACATAAGCAGACATGCAGTGATTTTCACCTCTTTTAACCATTCTTCATATCACTCCTGATGAATAGGTTGAAAAATGCCAAAGCGAATTTGGTGTTTATGACATAAAACAAGAGACGCAGTCCACTGAGCCATTACCACAGTAGCTCAGAGGGCCAATAAGCCCCAAATGTATCCACTATATATGGTATAAAAAAAAAAGAGAGAGAGAGATTGTGATTAAAATTGTGATTTAAAAAGAAGTATCTGAAAAATAAAATAATATAATAATATGATAAAATAAAAAATGAACTTGTATGAATATCCTCCTGATGCCCAGCAAAGTGAGGTTTTAGCTTTTTTTTTTTTTTTTTTGCATTAAACAACTCTATTGATCACAAACTGCATAATGTGATAGATTTTTCAGATATATTTTTTTAAAAAATTATTTTTATTTCTTATTTTATAATTTTTATGGAATGTCCTTTGCAGTGGACAGCATTTTTAAAGTAAAATCGTGAAACTTTTGTCACCTACAGAGGACAAAATGCATTGCTGGGTGTCAGGAGGATATAATGCAATATTAAAAAAATAAATAAATAAATATATTTTTAGTGCACCAACCTACTTTCAGTGGGTTTGGTCAGAGTGTTCAGCTCGCTTGCTCTTTCTGTCTTTATTTATTTATTTTTGATGTATGTGAAGTTTATTTTATTTTACTTGTCCAAATTTATATCTTTTACACGTTTTCATTTATCTTTTTTCCCCACATGAGTTTATTTTATTTAAGGGATACATTTATTTTTTTAGATGCTGTTTTTTTAAATAAGTCACAATCTCTTTTTTTCTCATACTGAATAATTTTTGGGCTGTTGCATCTCTTGGCCTCTGAACTGTAACTTCCTTGACATGTAAATCCTCTTTAAAATTGACAAACATCACATGCATTGTTAATGATATAATTATAAGAATATCAAAACATAATTTGTCTCTCTCCAATGACTTTTAGAGGTTAGATCTCATGGCATACATGAGCCAGAAGAGGCAGGACTTCACCTCTCTATATGAATGGAAAAGGTAAGTTATATAATGTCACCATCTGTACAGTCCTGAACAGTACGTTTAGATATAGAGGTGCAACTTTGATTCACTTTGGGCGTTAGCCACAAGTCATTACTCAGGGAGTTGTAGTTTTTACATTTACTCATTGGCTTTTTTTCTGCCCCTGAATAGGTTACATTAACCTGACTCATAAAACGTACCTGTCATTAAATAATTTATCTATATGTGTGTGTAACTTAGCATTAGTTTTGTGTTTTATATGGTCTGTTAGTTTGCTTGTTAATTAGGCTAGCTAGCTCTAATGAGTGTCATCATTAGTGTTGACATTAGTGTTATCAAACACAATTCTACACTCTAACATTCACCCAGAAGCTACATCTAGTTCCCACAGCACTGCATAGTACCACAAAAATATACTAAAACAGAAAAGTACGCAACCAGCGTCAGTGAAAATCACCCTACAGAGTCAGTTTCTCTTATGAGCAGATATAGACGTCCTCAGTCACAAAACCATACAGGTTTTATTGGATAAAGTCAAAGAATTTAATTTTAATTAGGAGAACAGATAATTGTCCTGACTTTGCATTTGAGATTGAGTCAAAATAACACGGAAAAGTCTCCATGTCAGTTACAATGTAATGAACCGATCGAGCTAAGAAAGAATGTGGCTTGTGTATTGTAGCAAAACTCATCAAAAACGGAACACAAAAAAGCTAAAAATAGATTGGATTATTGTCAGTATACACTACGTTTTACCACACACTGAAATTCAACCGCTGTTTTTAACCCATTTCTACAACATGCAGGAACACACACCACACATTGCAGACTGGGGGTGGTGGGCTTGCCATGGTGGGTGCCTGGGGAGCAAATGGGGGTTTTAGTGCCTTGCTAAGAGGCACGTCAGCCAACAACTTTATCTGCCAGTCCATGAAATTGAGCTGGTGACTCTCACAGGCTGACTCTGCAGCCCTCTGGGTCACGGCTGCCCTCCATATAGTATTGAGCTTATTTGGGAGAAAAAAAAAAAACAAAAAACTGCACAACAAACCCCATCCCTCGCACATATTTCGCTCATTATAAGAAAATGGGAAGACTTAAAAAATGTTTTTACTTCAATGTGTTGTTTCAAAAACGTAATGAGATCTATTCTGGGTCACTGACAATCTATAAACTAAATTTGGCATGAATTTCACCAATAGTTTTGCTGCTGTACACATTTGAAATTTCACCCATTACAATTAAATGGGAAAAATTTTTAAAAATCTTAACTTTGACCTAATTTCCAAAAAATGTGAGGAGATCTATTCTGTGTCACTGGCAATGTATAAACCAAATTTAATATGAATTCAACCAATAGTTTTGCAAACAAACAAAAAAATAAACCCAACTAAAAACAATAGCCCTCGCCTCCCCTTTGGCGGGGCGGTGTAAAAAAAAACAAAAAAAAAACAAAACAAAACACAAGAGCAGGGTAAGACTGAACACATGTCGAATCACACTCCATTTTCTGTGAAAACAAAACTAAAATGTTGTAACGGTAAGCCCCACAGCCGGAGTTGTTTTGTTATGCAGCAGAGCTCAAAGAGTATTTTAGAGGAGAACACAATTAAAGCATTAGTCTCATCATGAAATTATGATTAAAGGGGTTTGCTTGTCGCACAGAACAAAGAAGACCATTTTGCTGCAGCTATGAAACAGTTGACCTGACACTCCTCTGAACAACAAAATACATTTCTAAAGGTTGATGTTACTTTTATTTGGCGCTCTTGCTTCTCGTGCCACATTCTTAATAACCTCATCAAATGAGCTCAAAGACCTCGTGTGGCAGGTGCTAACCGCCCTGCCCGAACCCACGACTCAGCTTCATTGATTTTTTTATGAGGAGTAATTCATTTTATTATTTCTCTTTTGAATGGCCGAGGTCACACATCAAATAATCATATGAGGCTCGGGCCAAATTTCAACGGATACAAAAAGACTTTGGAATGCTACACTTTACTGCCAAGGATGAAGTCAAGTGTCAGTGGTTGAGAATTGAGAATTTTTTTTTTTTTTTTACTGCAGTACTACAGGAAACATCACAAAGTTTGGGTCTTGAGTGTAAAGGCCTTGAGTTTTGTTAGATCTTGACTGATTCATAAGTACTTTAAAGAAATCCAAGGTTGAGGAAATAGTTCAAAATTTTGTAAAATATTACACAAAAGTAAGACATTCACAAGCAAAAGTGATTTCTGCCTCCAATAGAAGACCTTCACTGAGTTGAGTGTCCCGTCTTTCTGTTGTTGCTGTGTGAGTTTCTTCTCATTTTCCACACTATTAAAAGCAGGTGCATGAGTTCATTCTTCTGTCGGTGCCCCTTAACCGCAGTGTTGATAAAAGTCTGGAGTCGGTACTTGACTTCAATGGCAGTTCACTGCTCTTTATGTGTACTACATGCTAATGCTAAGTGTTATGCTAATGCTAGTGCTAATGCTAGTCGTAACAAGGTTTCTCTAGATGAACCAGTGGAAGGAGCATTACTGTAGGTTTTTTTGGGCGCTCGTGTGGGTATTAAGATGCGGAATATGCACAGACTGATAAATTGATAAAGTGACTTAACCTTAACCTTTTAATTTATGGTTGTTGGAATTACTATGATGAGGAAATTCAACACAGATAAAATGAGTTTTGTCAAACTTTAGCCAAACAAAAAATATAAATATAATAATTTTTGATATGGTTTGGTTTAGATACTGAAAAGCCTTAGTTAGGACAAAACAAGCATAAAACAGGGCACTTCTTAACTGAATAATGTGTCTAAAAGATCAAGAAAACAATATAAGATATTCAAAATGGTGACAAAAGGGCAATGTTTAATCACACCGACAAAAAATACTAGTGTTAAAAGTTTGTGACTGATTTCTGTAATTTGATAAATGCATATTTCTGAGGTGATTTTCTTTACCAACATGATTTTATATTTGATATTTTTGATATAATTTACAATCTCAATAGCAGAATAAATTATTTTTGTTAAAGTTCTATTTTGCAGTGAAACAACTGCCTTTAATGATGACATGACCTGTGTTTTTTATTATATGATTTAATTTGACTTTTTTATTTGTACTTTTCTTTTATTGATGTTTACGTCATTTTCAACCACACATGACCGTAACTTTTGTCACTTTATCAACTTGATTAGCATCCCATCATTCACTAGGGTCTCAACCTTGAGCACATTGTCACCAGACAATGCGAGTTGTGCATGTGTTGAAGCATTTGTGACTGTCAACCATCTTTTATGACTTGCGACGGCAACTTTGCTTGGACAAATCACTGTTGTATGAGTGAAATTATGTATAATTACAGAAACTTACAGAAACAGAGTATCTTTTAGTGATCAGAAATGATATCGAGAGTCAATTTATATGCCTACTTCCAGGTTGACAGCTAAAAGCCTATTCAGCAGACAAAGTTTTGATCTAAATCTGGGGGGAAACTTAGCAGCAGAAGGTAATCATGGCTGTGTAGTGAGTCCGTTGAACTAGCGAGGTTGCGATACGAGTCATAAAAAATGGTCGACTGATAAATGCTTCTATGCATGTGCGATGTATCATCTGGAGACTCAAATAGTCCTGTGACACACATGCTATTGTTTTATGTCCTGATGACGACTTTATGTTGTCGGAATGTGCTCGCGATTGTGTCGCAATAGGTAATGAAAGACTTATTTATCGTCAGCACCCGGCTGTTGTATTCTTGCATTACTTATTTCATGTTGATACACAATAATCCCAGTTTCAGTCACAAAACTCTGCTACTGTTAAGAGTTGTGGGTCTGTGTTTCAGTGCGCTGACCTCAGTCGTGTTAGCTTTAATACCTCCACGTGCAAATTTCTAGATTTATGGTTGCAATGGTTTCAGGGCGACAAGTAACACATTCTTGCCATATGCTGATGCAGCTGAATGGAAAAGAGATAGATAGGACAAAAAGCATTAAAAAGCACAATCCTGAAGGTAGAATTGTGCATATGTGCCACAAAGCTGGCAATACAGATAAAATGCATACATTCAAATTCAATCTAGCAAGCAGAAATTCTTTGTAAGCTCATTGTGGTTATCTCCATTTCTGTCTGCAATTCTCTCTCACACTCACTAAATCACAGGGAAAGGTCATCAGCTGACGGCGAGCGCTGCAGTCGCTGCAAGTGAATGAAACGAACAACTCGTTCTGTCTCGCAAACCCACACACACACAGCACAAAATCAAAAATGTGAATAACAATAAATGAAATGGTAACACTTGAGAATGAGGGTACCTTCATTAAGAACGGATGAAGTCTTTTGGGTGAGAGACAAAACATTTTCAAGAACTAAAACCAGTCCAGTTAAACTTTGAACACAACTAAGGATGACACTAGTCACTTTTCCGCAAAATGTTACAGACATTTACTAAATGTCAGAAAACCAGAAGTGTGTAATGTTATTGTTTTTTTCCCCCATTACGTCACAAATACAATGATTTGTTTATTTACTATCGCAAGATGACATGAGAAGTCATTCCATAACCATGGCAACGAATGTAAATATCATGTTGATTTACAGATCTATTTATCATTATTATTACATCCGGTGCTATATTAAAATATTATTCAGTTTACTGTTGTCATTGTGCAAAAGTAGGGACCTGAACAACTTTGACAAGAGACAATTTAAGATAATCAAATGTGTGATGGTCATTTTTTCCAGATCTTGTTCAGTTCAGTCCTAATGTAAATTGCTTAGCATCCACCAAAAGTGGTCAAAAGAACAACAACCAGATCTGAACTATTCAAGCATCTACTATATGGGAGAATAACATTATTACCACATGTCTAATAGTATGTAGTTCCTCCTTTTTCCAAAACAGCCTAGCCTCCACCAGACCTCTGAAGGTCCGCTGTGGTATCTGGATCAAGACCTTAGCAGCAGATCCCGACAGTCCTGGAAGTACAGGTGGACTTACATCTGATTTATTTGTCCAGAACCTTCCACAGACGCTCAATTGTCCTGATATTTGGATGTCCTTCCTTTGTCCATTTTTGGTCACTACTAACCACTTCAGACCAGAAACAGCCAACAAGACCTCCAGTTGTGGACACACTCTGACCCCGACATCACCAGTACAACATGGACCTGGTCAAAGCCACTCAGGTCTTTATGTTGCTAATTTTGCTTCAAGGACTAAAAGTAATAAATCCAACTCAGTGAAAGGTACCATGGTAATGAAATAATCAATATTGTCACTACTTGTCCTGTCAGTGGTCAATATTACAGCTGATCGGTGCATGTCAGTGTATATGACCTGATACAAGTATTGGTGGAGAAATCTAATACAAAGGATTTATTTACCTCAAAAATGTCTCCACAGTGTCTGCAATTTTAACTTATGGTTTTTCTGGGCCCCCCTTCATAAATTCAGTATGTTCTTAATCTGTTGGAGTGTGTGTGTGTGTGTGTGTGTGTGTGTGGGGGGGGGGGGGGGGGG
>JAPSES010051319.1:0-11775 GCA_029822895.1 Maxillicosta whitleyi
AAAACAAACCCCCACCCCCCTTTCCCCCCCCCCCCCCCCCCCCTTTTTTTTTTTTTTTGCTACCCTTGATTTGATTTTTATCCTTTTCCTCTCTGTTGTTGAAACTCAACATGCATTCCTAATGGCTTTGATACTCCTGAGGGTTCGTTTCATTCTTTTTTCCCTTCCTTCGTTCCTGCTTCTTACTTCAATCCTGAATGAGAAAAAAAAAACCTCTCAACTTAAAGTCATTTTGAACTATATGGGAATGGTAACGGGGTCTTCTGATAGCCATAGCAGATGTGGCCCCCAAAAAACTTCCTGGCATTCTTCAGCACCAACATGCAGCTGCTTGCAGAGGTTGCTGGGGTTCTGTTATCCCCTGAATCCCACCCTTCACTTACCCCCCACCACCATCTCAGTAATACCTTTGTATCCACATGCCATTATCTGCATAGCCTTGGCCACAGACCCCCCCCATCTTTTCAGCTGTATATCTCCCATGTCTCTATGTCAGCCATGACTTTTTGCCAGCTCTTTTCTTTTCCTCTTGGGCCAATTCTTTCTGCTCCGACCACATTTTTTGCAAAAAAAAAAATCCTACACTGGAAGGAACAATGCTTAATCGGTCCTGTGATGTCCTCTGTGTTATTGCCCGGACTGGTTCTGGATAGGATGTGAGTCATTCATCTCCCAGTGAGATTCTGAGGCTAAATCCTCTGGATCTCAGTAGATTTGGAAGGTCAGCGAGGTGGAAGAGGGAAAGATGGTGGCTTAGCACATGAGAAGGTACACCTGAGGATCAAAACACACCTTAACACATTCATATGTTGAATGTATTTTATATAGTATACACAAACACTGTATAGATTACTTCTCTGTATTGCTTGATATTACAGAAAGTACTAGAATAACCTTTTAGTGCCTAAATTAGTTTACAATTATAGGGAAAAAAATGTGTTGCTAATATTAAGACGAGATTTTTAATTTGAATATAACACCTATAATAAGTATGGTGCAAATTAGTGACACGAGGCATAAGTAGCGTAATTGTCATAACTATAATTGAACACATGTTCCAGGCTCATGTAGATTACTTTAATGATGCTTTTTATATTTGCTATAGATCAGTTATTCCAATCAACATTTTAAACAAAATAAAAATGGGCCAAAAATCAGTAGAATATCACAAATAAATGCATAACATCATCACAAAAACAATTAATCCTTCAACGTCAGGGATCACAGATGACTAGATAACATACATTCAGAAAGGGTGTTGAACATCATCTAATCACAAAAGCAGTGAAATATTGAGTTGAATTTGTGATAATAGTCTACAAGGGGATAAATGCTTAGTTCATCTTTGGCCTGTGATTCTACCTTCCCCCCTCCAAGTTTCATGACAGTCACTTCTGTAGTTTTTGCATTTTCCAGCTGACAGACAAGCTTCTGAAAGCATGGCTGACAACATCCTCCAGTGTCCTTGGCTTAGGTAATAACTTTAACAAGCGTGCATTGGTACTGGCACGTTACGGACACTTAGCACTATTCCAGAAAGCAGCGTTTATGGTTTTCAAGCTCCGACCTCGGACATGTGAACGTATGAACAGCATGTCAGAGAGATTTTTTGAATGGCTTCATTGAGCAGAGTTTATGTCTTTTGAGTTGGCGTCTAACAAGCCGTGTTCACCCAGGTAAATTAATTTTCTCTCCAGAGCACTTTGGCCACAGTGAAGGACTGATCCCTGTTCCATGTTTGGGTGTGCGTACTTTCCAGGATGTGTTGGCCTTAGGTGAACTTTCACAGTCGACCGTTTAATTAAACTGGACTGATGCGGCGTCAGAAAACTAGAAAAAGACTTAGTGTTGAAGTGCGTAGTGTACAAAGTACCCTGTTTTGCCAGAGGTGTGAATGTTGACTTAGTTGCATGTTCAGCCAGGTTTTTGTGTACCACACATGTATGCACACAAACCTGGTCTAATAAAAGAATTAGGGTGTTTGTAGACTTTTTTTTATGTTTAATGTCCATAATTTTTAGTAATATAGTAAATAACTTTCCATTTACCCCACAAAATTACATTTAAGTCGTAGATTAATTGGCATATTAAAGGGGTCATATTTCATTAAACCTACTTTTATTAGTCTTTGGTTCATTTATTTGTGTATTTGGACCCTAATAGATCATACAGTGTGAAACTGAACTCTCCAACTGCTATAAAACTAGCTTTATATTAATAATAATAATGTAATTTGGCAAAAAAAATCAAGTGGATTTCTACAACCTGTTTTAATTCTTGCTTAATTTGTTACTTTTTATAACTAGTTATGTCATGACATATGCACATATAAAGTCAAGATGTCTGATGAACATTATCTGAGTACGACATAATTGTTTATCAGCAGCAGCGGTTGTAGTAAAAACTGAAAATATGTCCAAACTCTGAGCCGTTTATCAAAAATGTTCAGTTGTTGGTTGTATTGTTGCTGTTTTTTCTCACTGTTTTCCTGTCTCTGTTATTTATATAGAATTTGTTATTTATTTGTAATTTATATATAATTTCTGCACTTTATTATATTGCTGTAACTGTGAAATTGCCCCAGTGTGGGATAAATAAAGTATTCTATTCTATTCTATTCTATTCTATTCTATTCTATTCTGTTCTGTTCTGTTCTGTTCTGTTCTAGTCTATTACTAATGAACAAAAGTGGCTGAACGGGACAGAAAGCACAGTCAACAACCTGGAGGGGGCGGGGCCTGAAGTGGCTCATTTGCATTTAAAGGGCCACCTTTCTGGTGTCATTACTCAGAAATAGTGTTGAAAATGGACCTGTGGAGTTGAATTAATGAAGAATTCCGACCCAAACATAGCATTTATAGTTTATGTAGACCACAGGGGAATGTTTTAAAATGCATAATTCCATTTTTTTTTTAAAGAAAAATATCACACCTTTAATATAAACAGTTTTGCCTTTGTGCATGTGTGAGATTTGCTTTGCTTTGCATAGTAGATGTTAGGTTTGGGTCAAGAATAAATATGTGTCGGTGCTGCTCTTGTGTTCTCGAGGACTGGCATGGAGTAGCATGTGGTGTGTTTTTACAGCCTTCCCCTCGACTCTGCCTCTGCTCTTCCCCCGGCTCACCCTGCCTCACCCCCCGTTCAACTCAATTTGTACTGAGAAGAGGGAATCGCTTCAGGCCCAGAAACATGTGCTACATCGGTAGAACATGGCAGAGGAGCTTGATTTAGTGCAGGATTAAGTAAAATACTGAAAAAAAGAAAGGACGGAGAGGGAGAGCCATTTGTAACAACCACTTTTATGCAATTTAACATCAAAATATAGTCGTTTTTTTACTGCTTTGGCAATAATGGCAACAAGTATAGTCCTTTTTACGACCTAATAGATCTGAGAGACAAAAATGGAGACAGACAGAGAAATGAGAGACCGAGAACTCTTGTTATATCAACACATTTTTTTTTAATGTTTTGCCTTAGTTTACCTCTTATTTGAAGTCTGAGGACTTTTCAAAAGGCTTAAACGCTGGTCTGAGTCTTCTAATAAAGGTTAAAGTGTTATGCAGTGGGATTACAGGGTGCAAAGCTTTGAAAAAAAAAAAGAGTTTTTTTTTTCCTAAACATGTCTTTTAGGTCGACCCACATCTAGTAGGTTTCATTATACCGTAAACATGTGTTTTGGATCGCCTTGCCGTAGCAGATTTATCACTGCTATTTCAGGTTTTAAAAATTAGCAGACATGCTTAATGATGTCTGTAGACTTTACAGCCAGGGGTTTTTTGAATGAAGCATTAAATGGCGGGCCGCACATGGCAGGCAGGTTTTCAGATGTGTGCATGTTGAGGAGAGAACATCTGCTGTGATGTAAGTTTGTGCAAGCAATATCTAATAAGGAGTAAAGCCTTTAGCGCTGCTTCTCAGAACTTTGAAGGTTTGTAGAGAGCATTTGTAAAGTCGTCAGCTCACACAGATGTGGGTATGGCACAAACAAACGGCTCCTGTTGTTGGAGTCAAAACACTATAGTCATTACTGTACACACAATGTTATTAATATTCAGAGAAAACAGAGAGAGAATCATAGTTACATAGAGCAGATCTGGTATAACTGTTATAAAAACTGGTATAAACAGTAGTTTTTGGTGTTTTTTTTTAGTTCAATAATCTTTGTTTTAGGACATATTTTCAATTTCAGTAAACATTTCCTCTGAACACAGGTATGATCATGTCCAATTTTCCAGTTTAAAAAAAGAAAAACAAACAAAGTAAAAATAAAAAGAATAATAGATCCTTTTTATAAATAATTTTAACCTTTTCATGCACAGTGGGCACTACAGTCGACATCTGTTCTACAGCTGTTTTCTTATATATTCATGGGTTTTGTTGTTTGCGTCGCATATCAGCTAAATCACTAAATAAAGGTTAAATATTGAGAAAAAGTCATTACAAAAATAGTTCTACCACCCTTGTTTTCTTCAATTTCTTGTTTATTTTAATGCCTGGTACATTTGTTTGGACAAATATAATAACAACAAAAATAGCTCTAATAGTTTAATTTCAGAGCTGATATCTATCCATTTTCTACGGTTTTCTTGATAATAACATCAATATCTATGTCATTATACTGATAAAAACAGTACTTTTAGCCATTCCATGTTTGTTTTTCTGTCTGTTTTAGTCACATGACACACACAGGAGTTAGTACATGATTGTATAATCATTGTTTTTAATGACATTTAGTAGTCACTGTGACGTATGTAAGTCTTTAAATTACAAGTGAAAGTTATTTAGGTTTGTTCTTTACATTTATGTAAAGTTTCTCATGTAAATTCCTGCATTTAGAGTTGCAGACTGGAATGATACCATAAGCCTCAAGGCCTTTTTAATCAGTTACCCATAACCTTTACTGTAAACTATAAAAAAATCTGCCTCGACAACAAATAACCTGACCTGGTCTTCTCATGAAATGTTCACCATGATAAAGATCTGAGGCTGGAGATTCCGAAAACACAGGACACGAAGCTCAAATGAACATGTGACGGATGACGACCTCAAACAGCCGGGGTCAGTCCACTTATCAATGCATCCTCTGTCTGTGACGAGGCATTACTCAAGACAATATTGATCTCTGATGGCTATTTTCAGGTCAAAGGTTATCTTATGTCATCAGCTGATGAGTCAGTTGTGTGCGCCAGCCGGGGGGTCGTAAGGTTGTTTAGGAGGAAGTTTACTTCCCAGATCTACAGTTGAATGTGTCTTAGTGATCAGCGCTCACCTGTATTTTAATGATTAATCAGCGTTCATTCTACCGTTCTCTGTTTGGTCCTCACAGCGTACAAATGTCTGACAGCCCACTGACCTTTGTAAAGATTAGTTACAGACTAACTTCACGTCCCCAGCTGTAATACGCGAGCACACTTTTGTCTTCAATGTAAGAAGGTACAATCTGGCACACTTGGCTTTTATTCCCAAATGACTCTGCAAAAGTCGGGGACAATCGGTGCTTTTCACCATTGATAACTTGAAAGAAGGAAACAAGTAAAAGAGGTGAAATGTGACCTCTATGATGCTGTCCGTTTCCTGCTTTTTGGGATGTTTGCAATGTTGAATCTGCCACAAAACAATAAAACAGGTCAACAGGAAATACTGATACATGATCCATGTAATGGGAACCAAATACATATTAAAATAATAAATACATGTGATAAATTTTTTTTAATTTTACCTACAAATAAAGCGGTTTTGATCATTTGACTGCCCTAAAATAACTTTATTTGACCCCCAGTGAGGCAATTAGTTGTGCGACAGCAATAATAATATAATAATACATTACACACAATAACATTATGATGATAAATATGAACCATAAGTATAAGCTTGATGAAAAAAAATCAAACTTAAAGTTAAAATATTGGTTAACAGGTATGCTTAACTGAGCCGGTGAGCAGATGTTACCTATTACTAGTTGTGTAAATTATTGTGATGTGGGGATGACAGAGTTTGTGTGTCTGTTGTGTTTTTTTGTGGATATTTTCAGCAAGAACCTGAGGGCAAAATCTGAAATTCTGAGTATTCTGAATACTGTTGGTGGTGCAGTTCAGACTCACTTTTCTGTTGAGTGTATGATTTTGCTGCAAACCTTTTAAGTTGTTGTTCTGTTTTAGCTCAATTGATGAAAAGCAGCAGATAAATGAAAACATTAAAACTGAGTCAATACAAGATTTATGAAAGGACCACCACTGACTAAAAACTACGGATGTGTTTAATACCTGTTGATCCAATAATTCTATCAATACATGTAAATAATTGGTGCAAAATACAGTTATTCCTCTTTTCATGGTTCAACAGATTTGTAGTTACCATGGAAACACCATCATCTTCCACAATTCACCAGTAAAACCCATGGAGTTGGATCGATGACAGTGGATGGAGATGCTTGTTGTTATATTCAGTTAATATTTCATTGCTGAAAAAGTTACTATTTCTTCAGTTTTCTGTGTTTTTAGTTTAATAACCATCAACTTTAATCTCAGCTTTTATGAACACCTACATCATCAGTGAATTAACTACAGGAAAATACTTGATTTATACTTAAAAATGCAAAACACAGGGGATCGTATTTGAATAAAAGGTGATAAATGAGTGAAGAAAGGTTGAAGAAAGAGCGACTGGATAGCTTAGTGGTTTACACCGCCGACTTTGGTGTGGAAGGTTGCCAGTTTGAATCCCAGGTGGGCCCTTCACACTATGTATACCTATACCTTGTAAGTCACTTTGGATAAAAGCGTCAGCCAAAATGTAATGTAAAAAAAAAAAAGAGAAAAATTCCAGTAGCAGTGGGTCTTTATGGGTTAAAGCAAATCTTGATAAATAATAATAATATATTTTATTTCTAAAGTGCTTTTCAGAGGACGCAAAGATGCTGTACATAAATAAAATCAATACAAAATACAAATACATAAAATCGATAAAAGTACACATACATAAACAGTCACAGTAAATGTTTGACTATGAATTCAATGTTCTTGCCGTCACTCACTGTGGTTGCTCCGATTTTCTTAAAACCAACTTAAATTATGCTTACATCGATAACACACGTCCTCCTTTTTCTCCTCGGCACATATAAATATATATGAGGCGTTGATAAAAGTAGCGCTCGATCAGAATATTATTCCAGGGAGGCTTAAATATATTCTCTCCCATTGGGATTGTGCCTGTAATATGTCTTAAATAACCCCCAGGCTCTGACTCCCAGCCTTGCTCAGTACAGTAGAGCCCCACTGGGCTGTTATTTAAAAATCTCCTCGAGAACGCCATCACTCTGATCTCGCGCCAGAGCCCGCTGATGTAGCCTCCAAACACCACCACAGCTTCACTCTCCCCTTCCAAATGAGGATGAAGGAGGGGAAGAAGACAGGAGGGGAAGCGTTCTCTCTGGCCTTCTTTGGCGTGCTTTTTTTTTTTTTTTTTTTTGCGTCTTTTTCCCCTTAACGCACCATCTGTTTCCTGTGTGCAACATGATACCAGCACCCGATTGGACTATGAGACATATTGTAAGAGTTTATGAATAGCTGTCATGCTAATTCATCCTGTCGTTTATGTTGGTACAAACTGGCCCATGTGCTCTCATGTGATCCAAGTGTGATAAAGTACACATGCTTTTCACCCACAGTGTGTGGGAACCTCTGACTGTCATATGGAGTACGCTCATGCATCATTTTCTATCTTTGTTATCTTGAGTCACGTCAATACACTGTTTTTTTTACTCTTATTTTCTGCACTTGTTTTCATCTAACAGTGTTAAGTAACGCTGTGTCCGTTCAACCTGAATCATACAGAACAATCCTCAAACACTGAAATAAATGTACGGTCAGTCTGACCAGAGTAAGGGTTTGTGTAGTATTAAAGGGCCTGTTTTCTGTTTGGATCTTGGCAGTTTTCCACTAATAACAGTAATAGAAGCAGCTGGATGATCCTGGATAATCCCCGCTCTTCTCTTTTATTTGCCCTCTGTAACAATGACTGTGAAATTGTAGATTGTTTTAGCTTTTCTGCTCATTTATTTGTCGTTGGATTAGTGCAGTAGATTAGCATTGTATATAACGCGCTTAATACTGACTAAAACAAATAGAAAAATACAAAATGAGAAATGATGAATTATGCTTTTCATGCAGCTACTGTAGTGCACCTTTTATATTTTAGTCTGTCTTTCCTTTTTCATTCTATTTTCCTGTGTCTGACCCAGTCCGATTGGGATTTTCCACCCCTAGGCCCACACTGAAAAGCTGGGTATCTCTCCCTGCCAGCATGTTTGTTTTTAATTGACATGCATGATGACGTCCATCAGCCAAAGCGAAGCCAGACCTCCAAGTTGTGTGTGTTTAGCGAGGCCGCTGCAGATCCAGTTCTTCTCCGTAGGTCTGGTTAGCCTTTGCCAAACCAGACAGATTTTGCGATGCTTCTCTTATGCAATCCAAAATTTGGTAGTTTGCTGATGCGGATAAACACATATCAGAGCTCTGTTGTTTTCAGTGCCAGATTCTGTGTATTTCAGAGTTGTCCACTTGGAAACACACACTGAATTACCAAATAAGGAGAGGAATAAAGTTGATTTCAAGTTTTAGAATTGTATTAGAAAGGCTTCTTTGAAGGTTAATTTTGCTTTTTTTTTTTTCTTTTTTTTTTTGGAAACACAGAAACAATGATGCTAGAAAAAAATACAATACTCCCTAAAGCACAAAGTAGGCATATTTTATTCAACATGGGAACTGTTCATTGGCTATTATGCTCAAAATAAAACATCATAAATAGATTTTTTTGAAAAGAAACAAATCCTCTGTGTTTATTTTCATATTTTGTTTTGTTTTGTTTTGTTCGGTTTGGTGCATATGTTATGTGTGTATTTATTTACATACTCGTCTTCTATTATCCCTTTTGGGAACTTATAGTTATGCATCTCATGTTTGAAATGCATTTATATTTGGAAAACCCACAATAAAAAGAAAAGAAAAGCTCTTTTACACAACAAAAAACAATCAACAAGAGCAGTAAACATGTCAGAATGGATGTTACAGTAACCACATGTGATTCTTCTTCTTACATAGACCCACAGACCAGCCTTTTACAGTGTGCCTTTCTTAATCTTAAGATCTTCTGCTCTTTCATCTGTCTCCTAAAATGCCAGTTATACTAAGGTGTTAATATAGTTGAAGGCCTATAAAGGTCAGCCCTGATGAATTCATGGGTGGTCCTCTTATACCAGCTCTTTTATGCCCCGTTATGGCTTCGCTGTGGCTCTTGGCCCTGCACATAACTGCACATATGTAACTTTCTCCCATCCAGGTTTTTTTTTTTTTTAATTTTCTACTTTACAAACGTAATGTCTAAGAACATAAAATATTAAATAGGACATTGGCAGAAAGCTGCAGAGACCCATCATTTTCTCCTCTCTCCTTCTCCTCCCACCTATACTTCATGTCTACCTCTGTCTCAGGCTTGAATATATGCACTGCAAAGGTGTTCTGCGTAATGTGTGTGAGTTAAAGTGTCAAGCGCTGACCTGTGTGTCGGTGCACACAGCCTATGTGAGTCTGTTCTATGTCAAATCTCCACCAAACCCCCCACAGCAATGCGAAGTGAAAAAAAAGACACAACCAATGCAGATCAAATTGCCTTTTCTAACTCTATAAGCCGCAGTTGGCCCACTGTCGGAGGATTTCTACAGCCGTATGATACCAAAAAGATTTACAACACAGCTGGAATGAAAACACTGCAGGCAGAGTTTGGGATTGAGAAGATAGATCTTCTCAGCTGTGTCAAGAGGTTGATTCCTGTTGTGAAGAGCGCTCTTTGTTGCTATAGTCATGGAAAAAATTATTAGACCACCCTTGTTTGATTCAATTTCTTGTTCATTTTAATGCATTTTGCAACTAAATGCACACTTGTTTGGACAAATATAGCTCATATTAGTTTAATTTCAAAGCTGATATCTATACATTTTCCATGTTTTCTTGATAAAAAAACAAAATCACTTCAGTTTTTACACCAATATCTATGCCATTGTACTGACAAAAACAGATATTTTAGGCACTCTTATGTTTTTTTCTGTCTGTTTTAGTCACACGGTACACACAGGAGTTATTACTGGATTGCATAACCATTGTTTTTTGATGGCTTTTGATGGTCTAATAATTTTTTCCACTACTATTTGTACCTTATTCATCAAGCTTTTAGCCTCGCTCAATTGTGTCTGTTCAATCAACCTCATAAATTTCTGTTTTATGTCGATGTCATAGTTTAAATAGTTGTATTACAGATTTTGCCAGAAAATAATAGTATTTTAAACTATGGCCATACAACAGCCATGTCAAACTCCAGCAAAAGAGCAAAAATTGCAGTATTTAAAGGATTTGTAACACTAAATTCCACTCACTTTTCCTCTATTTTTTTTCATTATGTGTCAGTAGAAGACAAATACCAATGGTTTGGAAAAGCATAAAAGTTAATGTGGTATTTTATTATTTATTATTGAAAACTCTGAAAAGGGACACTGACAAACATGTAATTTTGACGCATAAAAACCAAGACACACAAATTACATCAAATATAATTAACTTTCATTTAATGCTCAGATGAAGCCAAAAGAGCAACTATCTTAGGTTTTGTCAATAAAACCTTCAGGGATTGAACACACTTAACAGGTTTAGTTTGTATACGCTTGAAGCTGGCCGCTGCTTAAATAAATAAATATGATTTTCCTCTGCTACAGCATTACAACTATTTTGATCTTTTGTTTTTATCTCACAAAGACACAAAGACTTGAGCGATAGTGCCGTGACCATATCGGTTGTTATCTAATCACAGCCGTACAGTCCAAGTCTCCAGGGTCTGTGATGTCCTCCAGGCACTTCAGCCTCAGCAGCAGGTGTTTATTTTAAAGACTGTTGTAAAAGTGTCTCTGGTAGCCTTGGGGTCTGTCACTCCTTTTCTGTCTGCCTCTCCCCTCACCCTCTTTTTTTGTTAATTCTTATCAATGGAACAAAGGAAATGGAGCTGCATGTGATTCTGCTCACGCTGTTGATGAAGGAAGATGAAAGCTACTGATAAAGAATTGAGGTCAGACACTAAACAAGACAAACAACTTTGCTTAAAAAAACAAAACAAAACAAAACCTCTGTCCTATATGGATCACTTAAGTTTCCAAGACTTATGTTTTCACTTGCAGACCCTGAGAGTCTACTCCTGTGAGCTGCAACAAGTGTGTATGAATGTAAAAGCTCACTTTGTAATATATGAGCGTCTGGATGCCAAGGAAATAAAACTTTAAGGGAGAAAGGAGAAGCGAAAAAGAGGAAGTTCATCTCCTCTTTTTCTTCCTCCATCTGTCCTCCTTGTTTCTCTCTTGATCACAAACAGCTGTTCTGTGAACCTGTGATAGCAACCATCTTCTAACGTCTATTTTGGGAATTGGGTCTAATAATAGCCCAAAGTATTGTCAAAACCCAGTTGGTAGCACAGGTTTAGGTCAGGCATCAATAGTTCTCACCAAATGAAATATGTGTGTAGCTTCAAGCATTAACCCTTTAGAAAGGGCTCATAAAAATACTGTGAATTTCACATTTTCAACCTCAGTGTGATACTGCAGGACGTACCAAGACTTTATTATTTTTGTGAAACTTAAAAAAAAAAATGGTATTGTCATGTAGAAAATGAAGGTCAATGAAGTCACAGCATTTGGTTTATATATATATATATATATATATATATATATATATATATAAA
>JAPSES010051340.1:0-11774 GCA_029822895.1 Maxillicosta whitleyi
AAATGCAAGTTACCTTAACCCTAAATTTTGAAAACCTCAGTTGAGATTTTTGTCTTGAGTGTTTTTATTTCTCTTTAGGCATGAAAAAAAAATCAAAGCAATTGACACGTTTTTAATGAACCTGTTTTTCACCGAGTTACAAAAACGTCCACTCAGCCGGACTCCAGATGTTCAATTTTTTAAAGCAAAGAAAGATGTATTTAAAACCATCATCAGAACAGGATTAACTGTGTGAAAGTTATGAAATAAAAACATTTTTAATGCAGCTAATTTGATGTTTTGTCACATTTTAACAGCCTCTAATACTAGTAATTACTCACTTCATAGAGATTATATGTAAAAAAAAAAAATCTTTGTTTAAGAAAACTGTTAATTACAGTCTTGTAACAATTACCAATTGATTTACACTCAAATATGTTAGCGTAGATCAGGTTTATGAAGAACAGCGTTGTAGTAATGGTATGAATTGAATTGACCCTTGAATATACAATAAAACAGCTGTAGAATAGATATCCACTGTAGTGACCATTTATGGACTGGCTTCCTGAGCTTTATTTTTTATATTTTCTATATTTCTCTGGAACACTGGGTCATGTGATCATAATCTACTACTGGTGGTACAATGATATACAACTGGACTTGATTTTACATATGCATGCATGATTATACAAACATACATACATTTGGGTGTGACACCATCATTTTCCAATCATTTCCTTTTTCTTGTACACAAAGAAGCAAAAAAAAACAGAGTTTCTAAATGTCGTCATTCTGGTTCAATGTTTATGTGTGAGTAAAATATCTGATTTGTAAAATATCTGCATTAATGTGTCAAGTTTGCGGCACCATTATATTTCTAACATAGCATATTTGCGCTTTGAATTCAGTTATATTGGAGAAATTGTGCCCAAAAAAAGCAGAGGAACGAACTCAAACATGTTTAATGAAACCAGCGGAAATCTTTCATGGGGTAAATTAAACTCATTTAAAGACGCACAAATCAATACCTTCTAAGGAGTTAGAAAATTGAACTTCAGTAAATAGTTATACAGCTCTATGTCTCATCATTGTATTATTAGGGTACCAGCTGCCTCCGAGTGGATAAGAATACAGGCTTATTACAGATGAATTTATGTGTATATTTAATTTTTCTTGAGTGATTTATCATCATTTATTATAATATTATCTTTATCTCAGTTGGGATATTATTGCTTGATGTACGTCCCAAAAATGGATTTTAATGACGGAGAAGCTAAATTCGATAGGGTTCTTCCACTATGTTCATTATCAAAGGAGAAGAAATCCAACCAAATCTATCCTAGTTGTCGCCTTCACACTACGGATATTCGGTGGCAGTACATCTGGCGGCGTTTGGGGGAAAAAAACATGATATCCTTTATCATCCTATCCTATATCATTATATCAGATCAGTAGATGTTTGAAGGCAACACGTAAGCAACTGTTCAGCGGTCTGTAAAAATGACAAAGGAACATCTGCTGCTACATGTATTAATGTTGAATCCCCATCATGAATATTACACATCCTTTCATCACTTCTGTCCTTTACATTTAGCATCAACACTTGTATCTAACAGCCAGTTTATGTTTGGAGGTAAAGTGTGGGGTGTACCTGAAAACCCCGGTTATGTTTCACCCTCCACTATTACATCCTTCCTCTCCGGGATGTGCTGTTTTGGTGACGGGGGGGGGGGCTTTGGATGGCATGTCATGTGCACACAATGAGGCCGGTGTTTGTTCATTTCACCACTCATCACCCAGATGGACTTTTGAAATGTCCTCCAACCAGACCTCTGTATCCGTTTATCTATGTAACGTTTAACCTAGTGCCAGATTTTAGCAGAGTAAAGGAACTGCTTTGGTTTATACCCAGTCTGTCAAACCCTACAGCATGGTCATTGGGTCGGTCGGATCCCTGATCAAGATTATTTCAATGTTCTGAATCTACAATGATTACTACATTCTGCACACACACTGACATGCTAGCACGGTCTGGCTTCTCATGTATTTAAGGCCTCATGTTTATCTACACCCACTTTTATTAGTCTTTGGTTCATTTATTTGTGTATTTGGACACTAATAGTTCATGCAGTTTGAATTTGAACCCTCCAGCTGCTACAAAACTATCTTTATATTCAGTTTAACAAAAATGGAGTGGATTTCTGTTCCGGTTATAATTTTCACATATCAGGTCCAGTCTTCAGACGAATGTTTCTCCGAGTACGACATAATTGTTTATCAGCAGCAGCGGTTCGAGTAAAAAACTGAAAACATGTCCAAACTTTGAGCCGATTACCTAAAATGTTCAGTCATCGGTTGAATGGGACAGAAATAGCACAGCCAACAACCTGGAGGGGGCGGGGCCTGAAGTGGCTCATGTGCATTTAAAGGGCCAGCGCTCCAAACCACCTTTCTGGTGTCATTAATCAGAAATAGGGTTGAAGATGGACCTGTGGAGTTGAATTAATGAAGAATTCAGACCAAAGCAGAACATTTCTAGTTTACATATACCACAGGGAAATGTAAGAAATAAAAGTAAAAGTAGGAATAGTGCCATTATTATTAAAAAGTTGTCTAATAGTACTTTTTGCTTTGAAAAAATTGCAGCCTGAATTAAACTGAATTTAACTGAAGCACTGATATGGAAGATTATGATAAAATGAAGGAAAACACATATTATTATTATCATTATTATTGTAAAAACTAACAAAGTAGTGAAAAGTACATGAGGAAAATACTTTTTCAATAACAAATCAAGAACAACACTGGATTGTGTTTTCACAAATCAGAAAAAAGAAAATTGCAGAGAAAATAACTGGTTTTCAACATTGTCTTTTGATTCTGAAGCTTAGTGAAACACTGATTGACATATCTCTGAAGTGAATTCTTTTTTCAAATTATTATTATTATTATTTTAGAGTCCTTCAATGATTATAGAGTCAAATACTCCACCATTACAAAGCACTGAAAGAAATAAAGCTCAATAAAATGTTCCAATGCACATATAATAAATAAGTGAATATGAAAGTAAGCTCGTAAACCTGCTTCAAAACTAATTCAACTAAAAATGTCTGAATGAAAGTAAAATAATGGCATGTAAAGTTGAAATTGTGATATATGTATATTCGTCTGTATGTTGTATGTCTTGTTTCAGGGTATAAAAATAATCTAAAAATAGAATCTATGTGAAAGTGTTTTTCATTAGAAAAGGAACCTCATAAATTCCAAAAACAACAAATTATATCTAACTGTGTCTTACTCAGACATTTCAGTTAATGCCGCACTAGATTTAACCAATAATAAGCTAAAACAATGGTTTGCAAACTATTCTAGCACAGAAACACATGATATTGTTGTGAGAGTGAGTCAGACCTGTACTTTTAATTCGTCAAACAAACTTGTATTCTCTCACTGCCAGATTTATTTGCTTAAAATAAAACAACTTGGTTCTATTTAAAAATATTCGGCTGGTCTCTCAGTGTGCTTTTTGATGGTGTTGTTTGTGTTCTTTGGAGGTTACAAGCACTTAGAAAATTAAAAACAAGGTCAGATACTCGGTTAAACTGAAGACCGGGTCAAGGACGGGTCTTGGAAAAGTCTGCAGGGAAACACGACCACAGTGAAGGTAAGTCTGCCGAGGTATTGTTACCTCTGGAAGCCCCTCCGAGACCGCCATTACTTCCAGTCATAGCACCATGACTTCCTAGCTGAACTGCAGCCAGAGCACCTTAGAAGGACTCAAATATATTGAGGTGGGTAAAATTAACCTCAGAAGCACATCAAACCTTTTCCACAGGGAGAAGGGCTGATAGTGGTGACATACGCCAGACACTGCAGAGAAAGTGAGGTGTACTGGGAATCAGAGGAAACTGTACTGATTTAATGGCATGAAGAGCAGGGGGGGGTGTTTGGAGGGCTAGAGTGGAGCGTGGAGGCCAGTATAGAGGTGAAAAAACACATTGTCAGATACTATCACTCTCCCCAAAGGAACAACGTCAAGCCCCTCAGCACCTGCCTAAGCGCTGACTGTGACATTTATCCATGCTGCTATGACTAAAGTGCAGGCCAAACAACCCTGTCTGAACACCAATCATCTGACCGACCCATCTCGGCGACTGTGCTGAAATGAAGCTGTCATTCGTGCCTCGGCTCTTTCATTGTGTGTCACTCTACAGGGAGAGATTGATGCTCTTCCTTCCTTCCTTCCTTTTTCTTTTTTTACCCACTCCTTTTCAGAGTGGTTCCTGCAGTTGGGATTAGCTGATTTGAACGTTGATGAAGTTCAGACAGCTCCAACCGGGCTCAGAGATACATCTTCATTATGCCGCAAAGTGCTCCTAAAACATTATCATTAGTCTTCAAAAGGGGAGAATAGTCCGCAGTTGAACCGCCCCGTAGAAGTTTGGCAGTTTAAAAGCAGGCTGTGTCACGCTTCTATCTGCTTTTATTCTGCCATATGGATTGGAGACGGCTGATGAGGTTTAACAATATGTCTTCAGAAAGTTTTTATCGCTGTACTTTGCACGAGCTAAGTGGCATGTTCAAAAACACAGATAGAAGGGAGAGATATTCAGTGATGAAGCTCACATTCATTCTGGAATCGGACTCAGGCCTCGTGTGAAACGGCTCTCGCAGATGGATGTGCTCTTTCACGCTTGCTTCAGAAGTTAACCCTTTGAACTCTAAGCATGAAGTGTTCTTCTTCTTTTTCTTATAAAAGGTTAGAAAATATGCTGTGAGTCCATTTGCCCATTTTTCCACTTTTTTTCCCACAGATTTTCATTTACAGTTCACTGCATGTTCTAATATGACAACACTAAAACACCTTCTCCTACAGGCATGAGTTGTTGTAGTGACTAGTGATGTCCACATCTGGATTATTTTGCTTCCGATAAGATCTGTTTTTTTTCAATGATTAGTTTTGCCGATACCAATCCAATATTAAATTTAGATTTTATAACACACATGAATTTCTGGTGTATGGTTCACATCAAAATATCTCTTCCCAGCATTAAAATTAAACGCAATCAACATATTCCCCAAAGGTTTTTATTCAACAAACCTACGTTAAATCAGGTCATATAAAGAACCAAATCCAATACCTTTTATTAAAAAATAAAGTTAAATAAAATTTTAAAATAAGATTTTAAACATAAAAAATGACTAATGAAGCAATTGGCTATCCTAGATGTTATGTATAAAAATCATATTGGAGCTAAAACTTTTATATTTCAGCTTTCATTCAACAGTCCTTCCACATTCAGCTTTGCAGTTCCAATGTTATATCATGATGTGTGTAAATATAGATGCCACTTATCAGTGTTTTAAATACCACGCACTGAGGGTTCGGGCTCAGGTCACGGATTAGAGTTATATGAACCGGAGATTTTGGCATAAATTGACACCATTAAATGTGGTTAAGTAACACACATAAGGCTGACAATGCGAACACATAACACGCCGAATGCCATAAGAACTGGGGTAACATACAACACAATTACATGAGATCAGTGTCGTAGTTCTCATACTTGGCCATGTGATACTTTCGTTAATGACGAATCACATTTGTTATTTGTTGGATTAAAGTGAGCCCTGATGCTCCTCATGTAACTGCCAGTTTATACATCTTGCAAGTTGTTGCTTGACTTTCATTGCTTTCCAGAGAAAAGTATTCCCACACAGCAGACATGTTTTATTTTCATTTACAGCAGCTGTTAAGCACAACGATGTTGAAAACTTGGCCCGATCATGTGACTGAATCTGATCCGATCTTCTAAAAATTGCCAGATCAGCAGCCAATACTGATCTTTAGATTGGATCGGGACATCTCTAGTAATGACTCAGTAAAACCTAGAAAGTGCAATGTCTCAGGTTTCCGAAATTTTACAATTGCACAAACAGTGAAAAAGTTTCAGCCACACCGCAGGGTGTGTCAGCGGTGACACGTCAAGTTTTAAAGAGTTAAGAAACATTATGATTCCATGCACACTTTACTCAGGTAAAGGAACAAACAAGTCTATATAAGTGCTTTAGTAATTGGGTAGCATTCAATATCCTGCAGCAGCATGGGGGTACTGTGACAAAATACTAATAAGCTTTTGGATGTGGGAGAAGAAGACGGAGCTTGTCTGAGTTTATAGTTACTAACTTGGCATGTGTTGGACTCCTGGGAGGCAATATTTTAAGAAAACAAATGCGTTGTTTGTTTCCCTTTTCCTTTATATTTTGGGGAGTGTTTTAATTTCAGGTGCTCCATCTCAGATGCCTTGCTCTGGTATATGACCAGGGCTTTTCCGTTTGTTCTTCAGAAACACTACGGGCCACATTTACATGCAGGTTCTCATTTCTCATGCGACACAAGGTGCAAGAGGCTTAGTGAACGTAGCCCTCAGAGGATATCTGTAAACAGGCTTATAATCACAAGGTTGCTGGTTTGGATTTTGTTGGCTGGCTGGGACTACATGGGTGTAGGATGCAAATTCCGGGCTTTGGGGACATGGGTGAAATATAATATCTGCAGAAGGAAGAGCTTATGGTAAATTTAACAGGTTAGTCACTGGAAGGAAAATGTATCGTGACATGTACAAGCGGCTCAATAAATGCAAGGGCGCAGGGATTTGTCCCAGCGGCCCAAGGTGCCAGGGGTCCCCTGTAGCAAAGCTCTCAAATGGAGTGACTGCTTTTGTGAAATCCAAAAGAAACAACGAAGCGCAGTTCCTGAAATGAAGCGTGGTTCCTTGCGAATTGTCAGTACAACTGTATCTTGATCATTTGTAACTGGAAGGGAATTTTGTTGCTCTGAAATATGTGCGATAACAATAAATCTATCAATCAATCAATGCGTTCGTCTGTCTCTAAAAATACCTGGCTTCTCTACCCTCGGGATCACTTCGCCCAGTCCCATTGCTTTCAACTAAAGATGTAAACTTAGATCTTGTGGGGGAAAAAAAAGAAAATTGAAAACTATAGCTCGCCTGCTGTGTGATACACTGCATATTGTGAGTGTATATTGCAATATAATCATGCCTCATGTTTTCATATATAACAGCTCTACTTATAATACCTCACTGTGCTGTAGCCTCTACTCACTTCCACTTGAGACAAGAGGTAACATAAATGATCCATCGACTCAATAGTGGCCATTTGTTTACAGACTCCTATTGAAGTCTAAAATTATGGCTGGTTCATGTGAGCTTTTCTCCCAGCAATAGAGTCTAAGAGGGTAGTGCAGGGGTCTCAAACTCCGGTCCTCGAGGGCCGCTATCCTGCATGTTTTAGATGGTTCCCTCTTCCATCACACCTGGTTCAATTAATGATCAGCTCATCATCCAGCTCTGCAGAATTCTGATAATGACGAAAAGGCTTTCAAATTCCGTAACGAAGATGTTCACATCGATGAATTATACATGAACAAATATGAACAACCTGAAAATAAGTGCTATGATAATAATATTACAGCTTAGTTTATCATTTATACATGTGAATCACAATTTAGAGATCACAGTGGAATAAACAAATGCACACAATATTAAATTAAAACAGACAGAATGTTATTCTCTTAAGAGATTTCAGGTTATCCACATTTTTTGGTGAAAGGCTAGTCTGTAAATGTAAACATTTTTGTAATTTTATTTTATTTTTACACTAAAACAGAGAAAAAAAAATTGTAGTTTTCATAATTTATAAGTTATTGTGACAGTATTTTATTGGTCTGATCCACTTTAGATTGAATTGACCTAAAATCATTTGAACACTCTTGATTGTTAGTATCTTTAGTGTAAGTTTTGCATTTCATATATTCATCACAGGGGCCAGATTGAACCCTTTGATGGGCCGGATTTTGTCTGACTATCTATGATGTACAGGTTAAACTCTAGGAACAAACTGAAGCCTGACTGTTGCTCAATTCAGAAGTAAAGTGGCTAATAATTCTGTTTTTATCAACTCAAACACAACCTGAACCTTTGTTTATTTCAGGCCTCTGTTTCATTTTTCAAAAGCATGGTGGTGCAACTACAGTACAGACAAGATGCCCTTAAGCAAAGCGTCTTATCTGGGCTCTTCCAGCGGAGCCTCTCATTGGCTACCAGCTTTTGTAGTGAGTGATTGTACCGGACAGCCGTTTGATGTCGAGCGTATGATGACTTCACTCGGTCGGATGACATGACATGAAATGAACTCTCGTGCGTTCTTACTTCGATCTGCAGCAGAGCCTCCTCCCTCTGGCGAAGCACCTCCACGTCCTCCTCGCTGATCTCAGACAGGAAAGCCTGAACCCCTCCTTCTGATGCCACCTCCTCCCCAAACAGCGGACCCTCCTCATTCTGCTCGGCGAATGGGGTCTGGGGACTCTGTAGACCACGCACAAACACAAAGAAACAGAGTGGGTGAAGCACTTAAACCTGTTAAAACGTCTTTTTTCTGGTCATTCGTATCCACTCCACCTGCCAGCAAGTTATATAAATGTTCTGAAATATGAATGGAAGAGGTCATGACTCTTAATAGGTACAACCCGTACCCTGGGGGAGCCAAAAGGAGCTGGCAATACAACAAGAGTTATGTCCGATTTATGTAAATATGGTGACATTCTTGTTCTTCAAATACCCTGTTACATAGTACATGAGTTTTTCACTCCAACTCCAGATAAAATCTAAACATTAATTCATAAAACCAGTCAGATGCCAATAAATTATCTCCTACATCATAACCATTTACTGTGGTTGCTATGGTTACATGGTGAGTCACCGCAGGTTGAAAAATAGAATTGACTCTAACATTCATGACAAACAGATGTATGGTTTTTTTTTTCTTCTGTTCTTTTTGTTACTGTAAAGCTTATTAATTCAAGCATCAATTTCACTCCACCATGACTCATCATTTAAAGGTTAAGATTTGGAGAATTACAGAGATTTTATAATAGAAATGAAAAAAAAAAAAAAAATTGACTTTTACCTTGGGAATTCGATGATTATATTTGTAGAGGGAGTGTCACAGTACAGTAGCTCAGAATCATTTTCCTAAATATACTGACTGTGCTCTGGTTACGTGGTGTATCCTGGGTTGGATTGTATTCAGGATATTGTATTTACATGATAAATATAGTTTCCTGGTTCCTCAAACTGCTGCTGTTTGCGCTTATAATGTTAACATGTTAATTTAACCCATAAAGACCCAAACATCCACCATCCACAACCATCCAAACCTACTGATGCAAAATGTTTAATACTTGTTGATCCATTAATCTTATCAATAAATGTAAATAACTGGTGTAAAATACAGTTTTTCATCTTTTCATGGTCATCATATATGTCCCATTTGGACGTTCAGAGGATGTATAGTTACCATGGAAATGCCATCATCTTCTACAATATTGATTCACTGGTAAAACCCATGAAGTTTGATAAATGACAGTATAAGACACAAGACACATTATATAATAATATACAATATTTGCACATTACAGTTATTTTTCAGCACATATTATCCAAATTATACCCAGATCCTTTTGTACTGTTAATTCATATTGTACACTGTATAGTGTTTGCTTTTGTAATCTTTGTCTTTACTCATATTTGCTGTGGTATTATATTGTTACTGAATGTGTCATGCTGCTGCTACACAAAGTCCATTCATCCGTCCGTCCACCATATAATAACCTTCAATTTTAATCTGAGGTTTTATGAACATTCAGATGATCAGTGAATTAAATATAAAAAAAAAAAATACCAGATTTTTTATAAAACAATGCAAAAAAACAGAGGATATTACTGGAATAAATAGTGATAAATCATCTAAGAAAAGTTATATTAAGAAAAAAAAAAAACTCATTTGGGAACTGCCATAAAAGTACTACAGGGTTTTTTAAGGTTCAGTCTGTGTCATTTGCTGCTGCCTGGCGTTAAAATAACTGGAGATAAAAAAAAAAAAAAAAAAAGAGGTTGTTTTGCAGCTTTGAAGGTCTATTAAACGGTAACATCACATCATCAGATTTTATTTTACTGGTATCCAAATTAGAATAACAGGTAAATGCATGGGTTAGGTCAGTGCATGGGATAAGAAAGAGGATGAACATATACAGTTATGACTGATGGCAGAGGTTAATCAGGTCTGTTTTTACCCCATAAACATTCAAAACTACTTTTTTGATGACTTCCAAATTTTTCTCAAAATCGAGGCTTTCCTCAGTAATTTACCGCTATTTCTTATTATTATATCCTTAGATGTTAGACATTCACAGCTCACAGTATATTCAAAGGTTATTATATCAGTGCAAGTATTTCATAGACTTAAAAAAGAACCAAGCAAGATGATTGTGTTTTGACGTTCACTCCGGAGTATCTAAATGTCAAAACGGGTTAAATGTGATGAGTGGAAAGCTGGGAAACTGTAGTATTTTACCTGAATATGTAGATGTTTTGACAGCGTTAGTGGTGATTAAATATTTTAGATCAGTCGATGCTTCTGGTTGTTAGTTGCTCTTTCGATTTTTTTTTTTTTTTTTTTTAATGAGAGTAATGCTTCTGTTGTGTTTTCCATTGTTCCACTGTCGGTGTTGGAGAAGCCCACATATTCCTGGTTGTTTTCCTATGGACTTAAATAATCAACTTTCTGATTTTTTCTCCATATAATCTGCCTGTGTGGCTCTATTTTTTATTGTTGGCCCTGTAGTGAGGTTTTTATTACCACTGCCACATTTACATTTCTGTTACATTACTATATGCATGCGCAGTAATCCGCACCTGTCAGTAGCTGGTATAAAGGTGTATACATGTCACAGTATTGTGGATATTATCGGAATAACCCAGGTATAGAATGTGAACCTGGGATGAGGTCGGTTTAAGGATACTGTTATGCATGTTAGAAACAGAGGGTCAGGGGTTAGGATTTAGATGGATTATTATTGCATGAGCCTATATTGCTTTTTAAGGGACATATGATATACTTTGCCTTTAAGGTGCATTATCATCACCTACTATATGAAGCGTGGACCAGCGTTAATAAAAGTCTGGATCATTCAAAACAAATACTGGATCTAACAACGGCCTTCATATTTTTATCCATAATCTTCAGCTTCATCTCCATCACAGTGGACTGTCTACTGCACTTCATGAAGTTAAGAAAGGTTGGGCAGAATTGGCATTTCCTCCAACATGTTGAAGTGACAGCCTGAAAACTAATCATGCACGTTGTGATTCCCTCAGGATACAGACAGATGTTAGCGGCTAATCAAACTACACAAAAGCACTTTTAACAAATGTGGGAACAGTCGGTTATCACATTAAAGATCCTGTATCGTTCCTCCAAATCCTATAACCGTAGTGGAAATTAGTTTAAACATCACTCAGGAAATTAAGCATGGACTTGCGTGTCAACGGAACATGCTTCAGCTTTAGGATCCTCACTGCATTTACTTTGGATGTGTCAACAATATGTAATCCTAAACACTGTGGCAGGAGTATTTTTAGCAGTGGCAACCTTGGCAACGGGACAGCTTTGGAACCAATATAAAAAGGACTTTGGAATATAACCCAGACTCTGCTTGGATTTTTTTTTTTTTTTAACACCAAACAGAACTCAAGGACAGGACAGTTACAGTCCAAACCAGTGGTGGTCTGTGTAAATATATACAGTATTCTACCTAACTAATACATTTTAATACTAGAAAAGCACTCGGAGAGTGCAAACCTCCGCCAAGCAGCACAGTTCAGGTCACACATTTAAAGACACTGTATGAGAAAACAGGACTTCCACTGCCA
>JAPSES010051350.1:0-11773 GCA_029822895.1 Maxillicosta whitleyi
AGAGGCAGCATCTCTCTGGTGCATTGTGGGAGGGGTTTCAGCCAATAGCATATCGGCATCTTAGTGACGCCGACAGTTCGTACGCACGCACACTGACCGCCAAGTTTGAATTCTTGGCTGCGTGAGAGAAATTGTTGTTGATGCTGTAAGGCGGGGACGAAAAAACTGTATCCTACGTCGTAACGTGAAAAAACGTAAGCTGGGGACATGGTAACCGGGGGGTCCACTGTATATATATTACACTTGCTTTTAGTCAATCGATATATCATATGTGTATCTGTTTCAGGTTGCCATGGTAACTGGACTTTCTGAAGAGAGGAGCTCCTGTGTCAGATCGGTCTCTTCCAGTGGGGCAGGGAGAAGGCAATCCTCCAGGCCGTACACCAGGCCTAGCAGCACCAACACACCTCAAGACGATGGCCCACGGAACCTCCAGGAAACCAACAACAGACACCTCACCCGGCCTAGTGCGCACCACCTGCCTCGCAATCAGGGCCTTGCTCCTATCCACCGAACCGTTACTAACTATTACAGCAACCACAAGACCCTCAATAGTCTCCAGAACTCAGGGAGATTTTCAAGTATGACCCTAACTCAGTTACCATTGACTAATGGCTCAGTTATCACACAGCTCAGTGAGAACCCCGGTGTCCTGCGGTTGTCCAGAAGAAGAAGAGGCCTTCCACCAGACACCAGCCCTACCACTCCCAATCAGGTTTTTGACACCAACTCATCAAAGAGGAAGAAGGCACTGCATCACACAGATGGTAATGACACAGTGAAGGGTGTCCACCGCCATGTCTGTCAGACAGCAAAAAAATCAGCCAATTTTAATGAGGACATTAAAGTGGAATTTGTTAGCCATATTTGTAAAGCCACTGTCAGCCATAACGAAAAAGAAGAGAGAGGTAGCCATGTGGGTGACATGAAACTAGAGAGTGGCAAATGTATTGGTGAGGACCCAAAGGGCAAGATAAATGTTGGAGAGTTGTGTTTGGAGAACATCAGCGCCCTGGAGCCCATTCAGAACAGGGATAGTTCCAACAGTAAAACCACAAACTGTGACTGTGACGGCTCTTTCACTGGTGTTAAATGCAGACCCGTGAGAACAAAGAGGCTCCAGAGAAACCAAGCAGCTTCCTCCACTGCCACCAGGACCATTGCCCGGACTGCTGATCCAAGGACTGTCGCCAGAGCTTCTACTGCTAAGATGACTGTTAATAAAGCTGCTGTCAATTCATTGGGAACTAAATATGTGCAGGCTGACTCACCAGCCGTTTGTTCTGCCAAGCCTAATAAAGGCAAGGATAATACCAAGTATGTTTCACCAGCTAACAGCTACATTACCTATAATTCCAAAGGTTCTTCAAAACATTACACCAACAGTACAAATGAGGACTTGAATAAGGACAGTGGACACGTCAGCAGCTGTTCCAGCACTTCCAAGGGCTCGTCAAAGGGCCTCGTTCACACAAAGTCTCCTACCTCAGCTTTTAAGACCAGGACTAGCCCTAGAATGCTTTTGAAGAACTAGAATAATTGAGCTATCTCTGAAAATGTTCACTAATGCACAAGTTCCATGTTGAGATTTTATATTGAAAATACTTTGAGGAAAAACAGCATAAAATATTTCTCATTATGGTCAATGTATGATGGTAGTGTTTGACACTGAATTGTAAAGTAGCATCTTTGTCAGTGGTTGTGTGGTATTTTAAATTCAATGCCTATCCTATTTTATTTTATTTTTTTGGAGGGGGGGGGGTTGTTTGTTTTTTAAAGGATTAAATTAACACATATAGTAGGAAACATACAACCATGTGAGCTGTTTAGTTAACTGGTTATTCACTGGAGGCTTTCCTTTTGTATTTGGAACAGTGGCTTTTTTATTATCATTATTATTTTTGTATTATATTCATATGGAAGACACTGGTATCAGCTTTCAGAACTATCAGTGAGCCCATTTACATGCACACTAATACTCTGATCATAATGTGATTCCTGGAGTTCAATGGATCAAATATAAACAGTATAATCTGATGTATTTTATCAGATGACAGCAGTAATTTGATTATAACAAATCAGATTAACACCTAGATTTCTGCTCAATACCCCAATATCTTCCTGCACATATACAGGTTAATCTGATTTGTTTCATTGTTTTACATCTGTGCATATGCACACAATTAAAAATGTAAGTCACATAGTCACACATGAGTCTAACATTAATTACTCTGTATGTATGAACTGTGAAGTCCAATAATGGGTTGGAGCATCTAAAGCAGGGTTTTTGACGTCTTAAGTGCATGTAAACGCGTCAGATCTGATTATTACAATTATCAGATTACTTCCTGTGAGCTAATTTTTATGGTTATGTGAACAGACTGTTCTGTAGTTTGCCTTAGACGACTCTACAGATTACCACAGCCTCTGATTCAGGGCTTTGGTAACTTTTTTTGTTTTCATTTTACTGGAAATAACAGCAATTTCATTTTAAAACTTAAAGTTTATAACCTAATCTTCCTCACCCCATCTTTAGTTTTAGTATTTTGTTGTTTGTTTGTTGTTGTTTTTTTTACTGATTACTGATTTTACACAAGTATTTTTTACATTATTTGATGACGTGTTTTAAGATGTCAGAATAATCTGGTCTGATTTGAAAGATCAGATGTACAAACAAGAACAACCCAAGCCCACCTTCTTCATTCTGGACGTGTTTTTCGACCAGGTTAGAAAAAGAAAAAAAAAACAGATCAGTATTACATTATGATGTGAAAGATTTCTTGATATGAGATATTTTTAAGTTTTAACAGATTTTCATGTTAAAACAAGATATTTCTGGTTCATACAGAATTGGATTGGAGGCATAGTATGTAACATTTCTGGCTCGGCTCATTTACACCACAGTTAGAGAATCTGCATTTTGTCTAAAATTTTGACAGAATCCTGTGAAATAGAAAAATAAAGAGTTCTGTTATGATTCTGTCATAATGGTTATATTGTACACACACCCATGGCTTTGTAAAACTATGACAGGGCTGTCACTCATTTTAGTTGAGGGGCCACATTCAGCTCAGTATGAGGTGAAGTAGGTCCGACCATTAAAATAATAACATCTACAAACTATCCTTTAAAAATTTTTGAATAACATGAACAACCTGTAATATTTTAAGAAAAATAAGGGCAATTTTAACAATATTATGCCTCAGCTTCTTATTTCCACATGTTCATTACAACTTACAGGACACAGTGAATCTATAAAAGGTACAAAATATTTGGGAACAGGAAGAATATTGTGATAATTACACATTTTTCTTCAGACATTTCAGGTTGTTCATGAGGTCGTAGTTTGTAAATGTAAACATTTTCAACTAATTTAACACTAAAACGATGACAGCTGTTATGATGTGTAGGTCATTTATGATAGTTTACTGGTGCGACCCACTTCAGATCATATTAGTCTGTATGTGACCCCTGAAATAAAATTATTTTAACGTCTTTAAGTGTAATATTTGCATTTCATAAATTCATCTCACAGATCGTACTGTTTTTGCCTGTGGGTTCTATGTTTGAAACCCCTGCTCTATGAGAATGCTATATGTAAATATATATACATACATTTACATATGTGTATGCATATATACACACACCCTGCACATTTGTTGTCACTGACTGGAGATACTAACACGGTGGCTAAGGTCCATAACCTCACATTCTAATTACTGCAATGCAAGGTGAAGTTATAATTAAGAAGGAATATTATTGTACAACTCTATTGTTTTTGGGGGTTTTTTTAGGGTAAATGTTACTTACTATGCCTTTAAGTTCTGCAGTGTTCATAATTTACACACAAGTTGATGTTGGTATTTTGCATGTTACTTAAAACAGTATGTATTTTAAGGATATTGACTGGTCAATAATGTTACGTAATCCTCAACCAGTGCCTCTAGAGTTAGGTTTCCAATGGTACGATGTTGGTAGGTAAAGTTTAATATTGCATGGCTAGGTCAAAAACTTACTCTTTCTCATGTCAGTACAACAGTGTCTGTATTAAGAGACGTGTTCTAATGATAAACCCATAATACTTCCGGAGTCTCATTCTTTCACGTGTGGAACACTGTGTGTCATTGAAATCTCACCATATTTTAAATCGTAGACAAACTGCATAAATGATTCACATTCCTCTATTCATCCATTACCCAAGTGATATTTCTTTGGATGATTTTTATGTTTTAAGATTATTGGCAGTCATCATAATAAAATATGTATTTTATAATAATGTGAAAAACTTACATTAACCTGAAAGTATTTGGCTTATAATGTAAAAATATGTTGTTCTGAGTAGCTGATGTGTTCTGTCCTGAGGTCACGATAGTCAGAGTCTTATTCATATCTTAGAGGAAAGGTAAACACAGATCATCACCACAGATTAATGATATTAATACATAATTAAAATATAACAGTGACTTGGTCAGTTAGTCATATCCTTCTGCATATGTTATTTGTTCACATGTAAGCCCCTGAACTAGTGTTCCTTTATTTATGCCAACCAAGAAAAGTTGTTTCCCATTTACCATAAATGACGAGATCAGAATATAATTCTTGAAGTACTCATGACATTTTACAGTTATTGTTAGTTTTCTATTTAAATATTTGGGCTGTGATGTCTTTGATTATCACAGTCGTTATGTAAATTATAAGGATAGAAGATAACTAGTTGGTTGTACCATACTACTGCGCATACCTTACATAGCTTAAATTACAGGTATTTGTCATGACCGATACACGGATGGGAACCCAAATACAGAAATGGAAGAATGTCTTAGGTTTTGAAAAACAAAGATTTATTCAAAAACAGAACCTGAATGAGCTGAGTCCTTGGGGTGATCCAGAATCAGGAAGGAGGGCCGGAGAGGGGTTGATACCGGGTAATCAGTCAAATCAGGCAAAAGTACCGACAAGGAGTAGACAAGGGCAAAACACAGGGATTCTAGGGTCCAAAAATAATCCAAATAAGCAGGAACACAGACAAGAAACACTCAGACACAGAACACAGAAAAACACAGGGCTTTTATACTGGGATAAGGAGCAGACAATGAGACACAGGTGAAACACATTAGGTAGGGACAGGTGATCACTGAGGCGGGAAAGCAGGGAACAGGAAGTAAAGACACCAGACATGAAACAGGAGGGAGACTAACAAAATAAAACAGGAAGTGCCAAGACACAAACTAAAGACTGGAGGCAGGCGTGACAGTATTAATATACCATCTATCTATCTGGAGGAAATAAATAAATAAATATTAGACAGATAGTGCAGTTTTATGGGATATAAAAGACATAGCAATATATTTTAGCATTACAAAATGACAAGACAGAAAAAAAGGAAACGAATAGATAAAACTTGGATGAGACATTTTTGAAAACAAACAAAAGAACAAAACAAGCAAAAATCACAGAATGAACGTGGTTAAAGTGGTTTTAACATTTGGCATAGGTACTGTGACAGTTTTGGAACATATCCCGGTCACAATGATATGTAACCAGGACGATATGAGATGTTTGTCTACTCTCCGTCTGCTTTCTGAAAACGTTGTGTAAAGCATCACAATATCCAAACCAGTTCCAACACTTATGGATTTATTTAATGCCTGGCAGAAGTAGTCTTGTTCATTTTCACACTGCATGTCAAAATAAAATGGGTACATTAGCTAACAACACATGTCAGTCATACACGAACAAATAAACACACCCACAAAAGAAAAAAAAAAAAAAAAGTTACACACACACAGCAGCACATGAACAGGTCAAGAGAGCAGAGAGAGTCAGGAGAGATGAGAGAGAGCAACAAGGAGCAACACAAAGGGACACGGACATTCCTAATCTGTATTTGTTAAAAGTTGAACTGTAAATAGTTAAAAGTTTGTTCTTATATTTTCTAGTTTATCGTAGCACTGAAGAATAAATATTTTTGATTTATATTTTGTGTGTTTTTAAGGGATTCTGTGTTGCTTGACTTTAAATTTGTTTTGTGTAAGAAAGTTAAAAGTTTAAATTTGTTAAAAGTGCACTGCAGAGTGAAAAAATAAAGGCATATTTATATAATAAACATATCTAAATGAAACATATAATTTAGTTTACATTATTAATTCATTTTGTGCATAATTTTATATTATAATTTTATATTATTGGTAAGATTAAAGCAACAACAAAAAAATAAATCTGAAGAGCCGTTTGGGGGCCGAAAGAACCGGCTCTATTTAGTGAACCGAGCTGAAAGAACTGGTATTCCCATCGCTAACAGCAAAACTGTCAGTCTCCCCGGGTTGGACGACCTCGGTTAGCAGGGGTGCCGCGTTCAATAACATAACATCGTAACAAACATAATACAGTGTGAAAAATGGCAAGTGGAATCATTAACTATTTTAATTCTGTTACACCAGCTCATGAGCGAGACCTGTGGATTATTGCCCAGTCCCAGTGTTGTAATGCATTTACTAATCTGCAGAGGGCAGTGATACGCCAAATAGTGTTTCGACACAAAAAAAAACGAGGAAGAAGAAAGACCGGAAGTGGAGGAAGATTTGGACGAGGAAAAAGATTTTCTGCCGTAGTGTGCAGAGTGAGAGAAATATTCTTGGATGAAAGTGGGCAGTAAAGTCAAACAGAAGGGGGACATGTTTGAAAACTTCAGAGAAAGACTTCATATGGTCCAGCAGGATTTTACCGTCGGGTTGGTCTGCTTTCTGATGTCATATCTCTGCATGTATTAGCTGTGGTGATCCCACATCCATAATATCTACAACAACAACATTAGTGTATTTACATCTTATCCATCGAATCCTCAAAGACGGTTCATACACTTCATCATATCAGCTCAACAAAACCAACACTGAGAACCAATTCTCATGGTGTTATGTTCGTCAAGAAACTTAATAAATTCTGTGATTCTTAACTTTTATTTCGTCGCGAGTGGACACGTCATGTCTCCTCCTCCGACGTTTTACAAATAATCATAAGTTTTGTTTGTAAAAAGTCTGGTAAGGTGTGAGACATGATAAACGCATGTCATTGGGGGTAGGGATGGGACCTTGTGTACAGTGTGGAGCTAGTCGTAACGCTGATGCACTTTTATGGCACAAATGTAGAATTACATAGTTTGTACTATCGATTTCAAAAGCACTTGTATTTAGTGACAGTATATATTTAAGAAGCAGGGCTGTTCCAGTTTGGGTTTGTTCTTTTCGTTAATACCAGTGTTATTTCCATAGTTTTTGCTCTCAGCTGACCGTCATGTGATAAACAGTGTCTTCTTCTTCTTTCTTCTTCTTCTTTCTTAATGTCGCTTTACTGCCACCCTGCGGTGTTACTCAGCTGCTTTAGTTTTTGTTACTTTATTTTTTATTATTTGAATTCTTTATAATACAACCTTAAGGAGCATTTGGCATACATTAACCACAAAAACCCTTTGTGAATAACAATTGATTTTTGTAATGTGATGCTGAAATGAAAATATTCAATTTCTCCCATTTATCATGACACTGCACAGTTTGTTCATATTATTCGCATTTTTTTCAAGCATAGTTTGTTGATGTAAACATTTTCATATTATAGTTTTACTTTTTTCACTCTAAAATATAGACGGTTGACATTATTTATATATTATTATGTTATTATCTTACTGGTGCGGCCCACTTCAGATCATATTTGGCTGAATGTGGTACTGAACTAAAATGAGTGTTGCACCATGTCCTGTTTACAAATGGAGCAGGTCCTTGTCCTTTCACCTTACCACTCGCTGCCACCAGATTTCAGTAAAATACGTGTACTCAGACTTTCTAGTTCTTCAATTATGCCTCAAATTCATCCTTTTTGTTGTATAGCAATTTAGTGTTTATCATGAGAGTTGATGACATATTAGGCGTGTATCTTCATCTCTTAGCCTTTAGCATTAGTTCTACATCCAAGGTGAGGCTTGTTTTGCTCAGCAGGGTTGGGGAAGAGAACCCCAGATGTAGTATTTTGCAGCTTCCAGAGGACATCCCTTGAATACAATATTCTTGGTATAGTCTTGTCCATCTTGACTTGGATCATTCAGATCCTCTAAAAATCTAGAAATAAGATACTACAATTGGTACATACACTAAAATGAGAGTGAAAAAAACAACTTTTGTATTCTTACTTTTGTACCTAACATCATTGTGTGAAAAATGTTATTCTGTCAGGAACTGGTCAGATGGTTCCTGGTAGTGCTTTAAGCATAGGTTTCTGCCTTTTTTTTGTCTGTGTAATGTCAAGACTTGTCAAAGTGTCTGTCTCCTTTCCTTCAGGTTTAAAACCCTTGGAGACAAATCTAAAGATTCTAAAATCAGGAGGAGGCCCAGGTGAGAAGAAATCTATTATATGTGAGTGGGTGGGTGTAAGTTAATTGGGGAAGTAAAGGGTATGGCTCTAAATCAAAAGTGTGTGTGTGTGTGTGTGTGTGTGTGTGTGTGTGTTTGAAGGATAGTATTAATGTACTGTTTTAAATGTACTCTTTAAAGGATAATTAAAAACAATAATTTATTTTAGATAGATACCACTGTAAGTCTCATATAACTCATCTGACCTGAGATCGGCCTGATATTTTATGATTACAGCCCACTGAGATGTTAATAACAGCAATTTATCAGGCAAACAGTCGTACAATTTTCCTAAACTTTCTGCGACAAACAAGTTGAAAGTTCTCTTTTTAGAGTTCCTGGCTCAATTCTGCCTTTGCCAATTGTATAGTCTTAACACCCTGAATGTGATATTATTTATCCAAATATTAACATTACAGACTTTCCTGCAGCTGTTTCTGGAACCGTCTGTAGTGATTCTGTGTTTTATTATTCAGGTTTGAAGAAAGCATTCCTCATTTCAGTGCTGGGTTGGAAGTCCTTAACAGGTCTTTGTACACCACACAAAACAGCCCATTTTATCATATCACACATTTGCATATATCTGTACCATATAGCTGTGTACTGACATGGTGTTTCTGCAGGTATGAGGAAAGTTGGTACCTGCTCCACAGAAGAACTAAAGATTGTGCTCAGGCTGGAGAGGTAGGATTTTTTGTCGATGCATCATTTGAGATTTCTTTTGAGTCACACAGAAAGTGCCGTTTGGAGTGGCTCTATAAAGGACTGATTAGATATTATGTAAAAGATTTCATTGTGATGGCTGAATGTTTGCAGTACACTGTCAAAACGGTCTAATATCATCTGTTCCTGAAATTGTATAAAAGCAAAAAGTATTAGTGTGCTGTACTTGATGCCACTGTTGACACTGTTTGGTGTTCTTAATCTGAACCCTTTTCCGTCTTTTTTGCTGCTGTTTGTGTTAGAAAGTAGATGGAGACATAGTGATGCTGTCAGCTCACTGGGAGAAGAAAAAAACTGCTCTGATGCAGCTTCTGGAACAACTGCAAAGTCTGCCGGCCTTCATCACTGAACTGGACACCATTACCGCCAGTATCGGTATGGAGTACCCCACCACCATCACCACCACCCATTTTTGTCTGAAAGAGCAGGTCCAGATCATAGGTTCTTGTTTAGGGGAATTATTGTGTCAGTAATGTCTTTAACTTTGATGATGATATTATTATTATTTAGTAAAGATGTGTGATACTGAGTTAGGAAAAAGGAAGAATAACCTTTATTCCCATTGTGTGTACAATGAAATTAGGAGTACAACTCCAGTCAGTGCAGCAATATTTACAAATACCAGAAATAAGAATAGAGTGAATATAAAATATATAAATATATTTATATATATTACAATTTAACAAAGTAACATAAAGCATAGAGCTTAGTAGAATAAAAATACTAATTAACTAAGATGAATAAAATATGAATAGGCACAAGTATAAGTATTACAGTTTTAACAGTATGAAAAGTATTAACAGTATGTATATCTATATAAAATGGTATGTATACGTGCGAACCATGTCTTTATAAAAATAGTGCATTTTATTTTTTATAAATATTGAATAAACATTGCATTGTTATTGCAGGAATGAATAATATTGCACGCTTATACTTATTGTGCATGAGTTATATTTGAAGAATTATTGCACATTATGGGAAGTGATTCTGATGCAATTTAGGGAAGCTGTAGAATAGGAAGAGGGAAGCAGTAGAACATTAACCAAGTAACCGTTGCCACTCATCTGTGCTGCAGGTGCATACTCGGTAAATTGCCATGGCAACAATATACAATTCATTATATGGTAGTTTAGTGGTTTACACCAACAGCTTTAGTGTGGAAGATTGCCAGTTCGAGACCCAGGTGGGCCCTTAAGTAAGGCCCTTTACATTATACACACCTATACCTATAACCACAAAGGGGCAGTGTCTCACTGTTCTGGTCCCAAGCCCAGTGAAATACAGAGGGTTGTGTCAGGAAGGGCATCCAACGTAAAAACCTGTGACAAATCAACATGTGAATGTGTCGCTGCGTGGAAAAGACGGCCGGTATAGAAATGTTGAATTTTTTTTTATATGGACAACCTAGGGGAGGGTGTTTCCAAGTCACATTTTCAGGCTTTATGAAATGCATTTTTTCGTCTTTGAATTTTGAGGTTTGATAGTTTTGAAAATCCTCTACGGACATCACACTCCAGCATGTTTTCACAACAGTTTTGCTATATATTATTAATACTTTGTCATTTGACACCGTAGAGAAGCAGCTCAAATACTGGAGTGAATGGAAAATCTCTTCCCATTACACACTCCACTTATGCCCATGTGATTGACAGCCTGACTAAAGAACCAATCACAGATCAATGCACACATGTCTCCAACTCTTAGCATACGTAACTGGAGCAATCCTTTGTAACTCAACTTGTGCAGATATAACCGGCTGAATCTGTCAAGTTTTACCAACCAATTTTACCAATAGACACTCTGGAATCACTAAGGCCTTCCCTATTACAGTGTTAGCCAGAAAGGTGTGGGAGGAGACAAATATTATAAACCTGTCAAAAATGCACCGTCACCTTCTGTGTGCAGCTGGACAGGAACTGCTTTACTGCATGGGAGGAATAATTTATATAGTGTTCTTGTTAAATATATGTAATATAATATAATACTACTTTCTCACTTGTGCATATATAATGAAGCTTGGTATGTAATATGAAGTCATTATTCACGCTAATTTATCTGACATTTGAATTCAAATGAAATGATGGACAACGTTTATGTTCAAAAGGCAGGATCACAAACTTTCATTTTAGACATGTTTTCTACACTTTCCTATTATTTCATTCATATCTTCAACCAATTTTATGACACTAAGACTGTGCTAATTCTATTTCAGGCACCGAAACACTTCGTTCACATCAGTCAAAGTATGGTTTCACAAAAGGATTCTAGTGTTAGAATGTTTTCAAACATTGTCACCTGAACATTGTGTGATAATTATTAAAATTGGAAAACTGATATCCATGTACATTTTAACAGAATTTTGTACGTGTGTGTTTCCAGCTCATTTGGAAGGTGACTTTGAGGAGATGGAGAGCAGAATGGTGTACTTGGAAACTCTATGTTGTCAGTGTGAACAAGAGGCCGTTAAGCAACAAAGTATCGACCAACTAGAATGCTATAAGAAAAAAAAGAGGTATGAAATTTAAATACTGTATTTTCCGGATCATATTTCGCATTGGAGTATAAGTCGCGTTTTTTTGGGTAAATGTATTTGATAAAATCCAACACCAAGAACAGACATGTCATGTTGAAAGTCAATTCTAAATAAA
>JAPSES010051371.1:0-11771 GCA_029822895.1 Maxillicosta whitleyi
CAGTCTTTGTGTGGTCATCTCAGTCTGCGTTTAGATCTACTCAAATAAATTGCATCAAATGAACCAACATAGCAACAGGAATAAAAATCCACTTGTTCCTTTTAAGAGGAATGACATGTAGTAATGCAGTGACGTGATACAGTTTGTTCTTCTTTCCAAACCACTGACGTTGGCACCGACTCGTAATAAAACTCGTCTAGCAGCAGTTTTTCTGCACATCGAAGCCCCCGGCTGCTTCTTGGTGATTCCTGTGACTTTTTTTTTTCCTCTTTTTTCTGGGAAGTGGTGTCTTTTTGTTGTTCTGTCAGAGTGATTCAATGATCTCCGCTGCCCTAACTTGTTTCAACACAACAGTGACTTCATCTCACAAACGTCTTCCCACCATCCACTCCTCCTTTTCGTCTGTCCCGTGGAGCCTGGCAGGCTTTCAGGCTGAAAGGAAACCATGTTATTACTGTGTCATTCAACCGAGTCATCCAGCCGATGACAGCATGTGTGCTTACAAAAGAGCAGCTGAGGGTTTAATACTTTTAACCTTTTTCTTTCTGACGGTGAATCCCTCTTTCACTCTTGTTCCGGTGAAACTTTGGCATAAAATAAAGCTAAAGCCTAGACGAGTGGAGACAGAAAGTCGGCGATAATATGTGGCCTAGATGATTTGTTAGCAGGTGGTGCAGCTTTTATGTGGTTTATTATGTTACTGGTTGTTGCCATTGGTTTTTTTTAGTGATCAGGGGAACTATGTTTTATTGTTTTAACTTTCTATAAAGCATTTGTATCTATGGATAACCAACCAGTGTTCAGATCTTTTATTTAACCCATAAAAACCCAAACATCACTAAAACCAAAACCATCTATTGATCTAAACTGTTTAATACCTGTTGATCCACTAACCCTGTCAATACATGTAAATAATTAGTGTAAAAATACAGTTTATCATCATATAACCCATTTGGTCATTCAGAGGCTCTGTAGTTACCATGGAAACACTGTCGTTTCTACAACATTGATTCACCAGTAAAAGCCATGAGGTTAGATCAATGACAGTGGATATACACACTGGGTTTATGTTCAATTAATGATATATTTTACAGCTTTTTCTGCTTTTGATATAATAAGCCTCAACTTTAATAGCTTTTTTGAATATCTACACAATCAGTAAATTAAATCTGGGAAAATACCAGATTTTTCACAGGGAAAATGCAAAATACAGAGGATAATATTATTTTAAAAAAAAAAATCATTTGAGAACTGACACAGAAGTAGTATTGAGTCTTTATGGGTTAAGTAAAAAACTTTAGACAAAAGATGTGAAGATGGGTATGAAAAAGTATTTTAGTCAAGGTGATTAAAGCTATTAGATTATGTAAAGGAATAAAAAGTGCATTTTCTCTGAGATGGAGCCTATGTAGCTGCATAACATGCAATTAAATGTAATCAAAAGTTATCAATGACTTTGATTTATATTTGATATTGTTGGTGTTTACTTATATTTGGTAATATCTGTAAAAGATATTACACAAACAGCATTTTTAGGTTGTTTATGGATGAATATCAAGGATTCACTTAATTCATGATAAAAATGTCTATTTTTAACAATACGTGCAAATTGAGACATTTGAAGTGTAGGGAATGTCGGGCTTTGAACTTTATAGTCTAAATTCCTGTGTCCTTTCTTTCCCAACGAACACACTTAATAGCCCCATTTAATTTTTATTAGTGTGATTGTATTTCAGTGAGAAATGACGTAACTTTAACAACCACTATTGTTACACTTCACTGTTCCTATTTGTGGTGTCAATGCAAACGGAAAACGCTGTCGAAGGTGTGCAGTTCTGCAGCTCCCAGGTGGATAGTTACCTTCAGGGCATCGCAACAGCTGAGTGCCTATTGTTCTGTCTTTATTTGTTCTTAAATGTGTACAGCATTGTCCTGGTCACTACTTTATGTCATTTGATACATCATTGAAACAAAGCTTTACTGATCGGTAGGTGACATGAATAATTGTAGAGAAGGTTCAGCAAGTAGATGATGATGTCGAGCCGTCAAACACCATTATGTCAGAACAACTGCAAAACAACTGTTTTAATGACATTATCAATGTAAAGTTTTTTTTTGATTACTTTTATTGCAAATGTTTTAAAGTGGGACAACAATGAAATTATGACTTTCTTGTCATTTTACACTCTTACAGTTTGAGAAAATTATCCTTAACCCATAAAGACCCAATCACAGGTGACCAAAAACATCTACTGATCTAAACTGTTTAATACCTGCTGATCCATTAATCCTGTTAATACATGTAAATAATTGGTGTAAAATTCAGTTTTTCATCGTTTCATGGTCATCAGATATGACCCATTTGGATGTTCAGAGGCTCTGTAGTTTCCATGGAAACACTGTCATCTTCTACAGCATTGATTCACCAGTAAACCCATGGAGATGGATCAATAACAGTGGACGGAGACGCTGGGTTTTTTTTCTGCAGCTTTTTCTGTTTTCATACAATTACCTTTAGATTTAATCTGAGCGTTTATTAACATCTACATAATCAGTGAATTAAACATAGAAAAATAAATAACTTTTACTGGAAAAAATGCTAATTTGAGAATGTAACAATTGTAAGAAATGGTGATAAATCAATTTGGAAAGGTTAAATACAAAGAAGAATTCATCTGGGAAAAGTCACAAGGTGTAAGGTTAAGGTATAAGAATTAAAATATATTTATAAAAAAAGAAAAGAAAATGTGATTATTTTCAAAGCACCGCCCTTAAAAAAAATCATAATAATATTTTAGATCACAATTACGAGTTTGGAAGTGAAGGAAAAATGTACACACCTCCAAGTAGATAAGAATTTTCCTCAGTTGCTAGAGATATTCAGGTAAATGTGTACCCGTATAGGTAAAATAAACATATTAATGAGTTCATCAAAGCTATTATATTTGATTACTTTTCTGAATTTTTTTTTGTTAAATTGTTTTAAATCAGGTAAATGAAGCTGATAAATAAATAAATAAATAAATAAATGACAGTCCAAGCTTAAAGGAAGACATTAGTAACTCTCATGTTAATAAATTGTTTTCTCAGTTAATACACATTACATTTATTTTTTCAATTAAGCTAAATTTAAGTTAATTCTCAAAAATAAATGTATCAATAGTAGTAGAATGTCTTTTACTTATATGATTTAACACATCAGATTTTTGTCTCTTCTGTGACATCATCTGTTTTTATTTAAGCTCAGTAATATTTCAAAGTGACAAGAGTTTATTAAAGCGCTGACTTTACTGTCATTTCATCAAACCACCTCCCTCCGTTTTGCCTTCAGCTCATTTCCTCAGGTGTGTCACATGACCTCTGTGTCTCTGTGTCCTATCAGTCACATGACCTCAGGGGCTCAAAGTCACTGTGATAGCGTTTAACACTCATGAAGGTGACATGTTCGGTCTTGTTTTTGGCATCAGTTTACAGTTAAATGACACAAAACCGGCTCGACTCCCATTGAGGGAAAGAAAGTGTTGTAATTGTAGGGAGAGGAAACTTAATGCAGTCAAGACCAGCAGGGTTTTGGACAATAGGGGCGATTTTCCACCCTGCTGTGATGATTAAATGACATGAACGAAAGACAAAGATTTGGTTTTGATAAAACACAGGACTTACAAACTGAGAGGAAGGCAAAGAAGTAAAGCTGCTGGTAATCCTGGTACTTTAAAATCACTCTGAACATTAATCATTTAGTCTGAATCAGATGTTTGACCTGCAGCCAAACATGAGAAAATCCAACTGCACTGATTACAGAACGGAAACAAAATGAGAAGGCAATGATGGGAAAGTCCTCTGGGTTGAAGCCTGTCAGCTTTCAACCCCCAAACTGCTGCTGGGACACAACGAACCCAGCCCGGTTCCATACACCTACACTGGACAAAACCTCCAAACACTGAAACTGTGGATTCTCTGGATTATACTGAATATTTAATGTTAATGGTTAATGCAGATTATTTCATGTTCTGAATCTGAAACGATATTGAAACTTCTACAGAAAATTGGGGGGGAAGGTGAAGCAAATGTATTTTTATTTTTTTTAACTTGTCTTGTCCAGCATCATAACAGCAGAATGGTAGTCTGGCTGCTTTTTGAAGCTGAGCACATTTGCTTTGCCAAGGAAAACTTCATGGAGTATATGAGTTTGCCCTTATTATGAAGTTTTTTTGTTTTTGTTTTAACCACATTTTGATGCCAGACTTGACAGGTAGAGACAGGGGGGAGGAGAAGAGGAGTGAAGCAAATGTAATCATAAAGCTAGTTCTGGGGTTTTCAGGTGAACTTTTAACTATAGCTTAAAGTGTAAAACAACACAAAAAGAAGACAAAGTAAAAGTAAGTAAAAAAGTAAAACAAATGCAGCATTATTTATGCATCATGATCATGTTTTGTGCGTCTACGTTCCATGTCCTGTGTTAAGTGCGGGGGCTTATTTTATTTATGGGAGTTCAGTCGAGTGTGTGAGTGTGGCAATAGTTTGGCCCAATCCCAATTCACCCCTTAGCCCTCCCCCTCACCCCTACCACTCGGCCCTTGTACTTGGCACTACCCCTTGAAATGGAGTTGCAAGGGGTATGGGTTGAAACATTCCCCTATGAAATGAGACAACCCTTCATGACCTGTTAGGTCATCAGCGGTCATCGATGCCGCAATAAACAAACGCAACGACTTTGTTTCTGAAATAGTTCACCATGTCATCAGTAGCTGTCATCGTCTCTGCTGCATGGGCTGTGGTCATCCATGTACGGTTATCAACTGCATTAATGCAGTTTATAATACATTCAAATTAAACAGTCAGCTAAATGATTAAGTTGTTTATGAAGAAAAAAAACATACATTTGTGTGTTTCTTTCATCACACTGCTGCTCTTTTTAGTTGTGTTTACCTGCATTTTGCCAATGATTTGAACAGAGTTATGTAAGATTTATCATCCCCCTCTGTTTGTAGTGTGGTTCTGAAAAATCTATGTTTGGAAGGACAAATAGTCCTCCCCTTTAGCCTTTCCCCTGCAGCACATGAAGTCCCTACCACCTCATGTGAAAGTGCAAAATGGAAGGGTAGTGATAAGGGAAGGGGGGGGGGGGGTGTGAATTGGGATTGGGCCAATATCTTACATATTATATGTTTGTTTTTCTGAAGTGACACCATAACTCGTTAGTTGTAGGTCAAGTACTGGTTTTATCTGTTCAGACTTGTTCAATGGACATGTATTTGCGTAACTGTAATGATTTTATCACCAACATTTATTAACGTTAGAACAAATGCATTAGGAGCAATAACAGGTCATGAAATCTGTCTAAAATAATTGATTTATTCAATTACAAAAAAAACAAGCTGACAAAGTTATTGACATGTAAGACTAAGACTATAAAACCTCACTTAGAAAAACACAAAGTTCCGCAGTCCAGTCAGTGATTTGATAACACTTTAATTACTTATATGTTAATTTCCAGTTTCTCCGACGATGAGAATACAAGCACAAACCATGCAAATACTATTAATAGCATTGTAAATACAACTTTTCCATCTATTCATTTGAGGTTTAAGCATCAAAAAAACTTGTTTAAGGTTAGAAAAAGACATTGGAAACAGCATACACACTAAGTTTTGGTGTTATGTGTCTCCTTCATATTTAATATTGTCGCCTTTTTGTTATGACCACAGACGGTACATAATCATCTGTCCCATTTTGTCAGTGAGGTTGAGCACAGGCTGCAGTTTGTTCACCAAAGTTTGACCCAAAATGCAAATGTATGTAAATGGTTTCCAAAAGCTGGTGCACATGGACAAAATCTCTTTGTTCCATTGGAATATTTTTGAGTATTTTAGCAGCTGTTCAATGGAAACAATGGTGTTATGGCTGGTGACTGTTACCATGGAAAGTCAGGTCTTACGTTAACCTGGGCGTAGCGTGGCTAATGCTGTAAAATGAGTCAGTCTGGTTGATGTAAGATGTTTTCAGTCCAGAACAGAGGATGTGTATTCTCTTATTATGAAAGTCAGCTGTTCTTGTGCTGACATTTAATGAACTGTCCTGACATAGTGACCGTTGGCTCTTAAATTTCCTCACTCACCATTCTGCCTCGGTCAGTGTTTTCTGGGTCACATCAGTGAAACATCCAGGTGACCTTCATTCTGCTGCACTCCGTCCTCTTCACCTCTGTCCTCTCCTTCGCTTCCTGTCCAATCATCCTGACAGGAAGGACGGGATGGAAAAGAGGAAGTGACGCAGACGCTGACTGATAATATTGTGTTTCCTCGAGCACATTATCTGCTATCTGTACTTATGTGAAGATGACTCAAACAAAACAGAGTTCAGTGTTGACTCAGAGAAATTATTTTTATATATAAGTAGTATAAATTCTAACTTCATTTACACCATGTTATAAACGCAACACTGCCTGCATTATAGTTTCACTCTGTAAAAGAACTAGCAAATAATTGATCATGCATGCTAATTTAAACTGATAGTAACTTTATTTTCCCTTTGTGGCATCAACCTTGCTTTAATACTGGAAAAATTAACAAAAATGCACATTTATTCATACTTAAATCACACTAATATCTCTTAGCTATAACCAAATGGCAACAGAAAATACAATAAAAAGCTAAAGTGTTTTTATTGTGGCCAATTGAGGAAAAGCACAAAAGTAACAAACAGTTAAATAATAAATTCCACTTCTTTGCCACAATGTCTGAGCATTGATTGTGGACAGGATTATGTTTAAAACTGAATGTAATTTAATTAAAATATTCACTGATTAAATAATAAAAAGAGTCAGAAAAAGTTGCTGCTTTTTCCTTGAAACACAACCCCCTCCAAATTCTGTATTTTTACAATGAGGCTGATTTACTTCCACATGGTCCTGACAAATGATCATTTATAGAACAAACACAGGATGCATAGTTACAACCTACTTGAGTCTCCAGGGGGTCTTTGAAGTACCCACCCCCCTAACAAAGAAAGCATATGTGGTTTCGGTTCAGCTTGAATTTACTGATACTTAACTGATACGCACAATTAATGAATAGAAAAATGTTGTGTCTCATTTTTATGTATTAAACTAAGAGCAGCATCTTTCCCAAACCTTAACCAAATGTGCTGACGGCGTATCCTGACACAACCATAAAAGCTTTAACAGCGCTGTGGTCGCAGCCCAAAGATACTGTAGAACAAGATCAGGAGGAAAACAAATCAAAGATGATGTCAGTGAATATTTCATTCAGTATCAAGAGTTTTGCACCGTTCCAGATACATTAAAGCAGAGGCATCAAAGTCATTTTAGTTCAGGGACCACATTCAGCCCATATATGATCTCAACTGGATTGGACCAGTATCATAACCTATAAATAATATCAACTCCAAGCTCTTCACCATGATTCACACTGAAAAAAAATTACTTGATGGCAATATTTACATCTACAAACAACCGGAGATTTCTTTAAAAAAAAAAAAAAAAAAAAAGTGCAACTTTAACTATATTATGTCTCAGTTTTACAGAGCCTGTAAGGTGACATTGAGGGGAAAATGAGAAAAAAAAAAAATTGGGTCAAGTATTGCGAAATTTCACACATGTGTATTAAAACTTAAAGATCACAGTAGGTCTACAAATACTCAAAATATTTAGTAACAGGTGTAATATCATTAATATCACATTTCCATGTTGTTCATATTTGTTCAAGATAGTTTGTAGATGTACATATTTTCATGTAATTTACCTTTTTTTTTTTTTACACTAAAACAAAGAGACAAATGTGGTATTGTTATTATTAACATTTATTGACTCACGTGAGATCATATTGGTCTGTATGTGGAACCTGAACTGAAATGATTTTGAAAATCCTTGATCATTAATATCTCAGTCTCATCTTCTCATCCCATGAGCCAGACTGGACCCCTTGGTGGGCTTCTTTTGGGCCACAGGCCACATGTTTGACACCCCTGTATTAAAGACTAAACAGGCATTTCCACAACATATATTTATTTTGTATGTAATATTCCTATAGTTCCCCCTATAGACCCGTCATCTCATTCTTTTGTCTAATGAATCATATATTTGTACTTTAGCTCTACAGGGTTTTGTAACTTGTTGATAGTATCGTCTTCACGTCTGCACAGCTTCAGCTTCAGTTTGCTCCATTTCCGCTGGAATGAGTCAGAGTCGATGCAGCTCGTTTGGAGAATGCTTTATCTGTACTCAGGGTTAAAGGTCACAGGACATCCCACCTACATTGATGACTCTTAGAGAAAGTGGAGGCTGAGCAGATGGATGCGGGGCGCCTTTAGGGGTCTATTAGTGACCCCAAAGTCAAATGTGAGTGTCGTAACCCGACGCCTGAGCTGCCATATGGAGCTGATCGACCTCCTAATCCTCTCACCTCCAGGATCAAACAAGATAAACATCAACAAAAGCTAGAAGCCGTTTACAAACCTGGACCTAAAGGATCTCATGCACAAAACAGTTCAGAGTAGAAGCTTCTGGATAAAGTTAATATTTCAGTTACAGTCACAGTGGAAAAAAGATAACAATGGAAAGTTTCCCATTAGACAGCTGAGGCTGGCAGCTGCCTCTCTCCTGCTGTCTGCTTCACTGTTTTTTACAAAGAACTGGATTTGTTTCAGTCCCTTGGCATCTATAAACACTTTACACACATGTTTTATTGCAGATCTGGATGCATGAGGGTCTAAAATACTTTCTACAGTACACTGTTAAGTACACTTTTAGATGTAATAAACATACACTTCAACAGCAGGCGTCATATTTGATTGTTTTGAGGAACTCAATGTGACTGCAATTGTGGATCAAGAAGAAATTGAGGGAGGTGTGTGAATGTGTGTGTGTATGTGTGTGTGTGTGTGGAGGGGGGGCTTAAAACTGTATTTTTTTATTATCATACACTAATAAAAATGAATACACTTTAACCTCTTTAATAAGGTTATAACACTGAATTCCATTGTATGTGTTGTAGAAACAACAGAATACAGTAGTATAATACAGTAGTAGAATACAGTACTATATTACCATGCATAATAACTACAATTATTATTATATAATATGTATTTATTAGAATTTTGTAGTAAAAACCAGCAGATTTATCCAAATTATGTTATATGTATAGTATAGAACATAGCATAGCTTATAACTTTTATATATAACTTTTAAGGCAGCTAATCAACCTAATGAGTACGTAGCTCTGTAGGGAACACAATTGACTTTGACGCAGAAGATGGAGGGTTCAAAACCCAAAAAAGAGGGTCCCATTCTTACTATTACAAACAGGGGGGTGCCTGTTGGTAAATCCACCGTTGTGTTCTGTGTTTGTTTGGGACAGACAGCGCTTGGAAGTACACATTTACAATCAGTAATTTCATCCATTTTGCACAGAGGAATTCAGTGAGTATAGGAGCTTTTATGTGTGATGTCTTTATCAGTGAAAACAGCAGTAAATTGTTTTTTGAGTCTATTTCTACTGCTCATAAAACCATGTAATTTGCCTTTGACCACAGCCTCACTGGTCAGTATTTACCTGCCGCCTTAACGCTATTGTTTCCCATTCTTCAGGCCTTAAAGCTCTGAGTTTAACTTGACAGGGAACATACTCAACAAATATTTACCAGGAAGTCTTGTTTAATGCTTCATTGAGTTTAAAATGTAAGTTGTCACCAGTCTCTTCAGGTACTTTTCTAAATGTGTTGATTTAACACCTTTCTTTAGCACTACTCTGTAGAACTGCTCAATGGGCTGGATGACATGTAGTAGAAACCATGTCCAAACAGGCATCCGACTGTTTTCTTTGTCAACTGAACTGAAACTTTGATGAGATAACACTGTAACAACCTGGAGTTTAACATGTCCCATTAAGGAGACACGTGTAGACATGAGCATGTGTATAACATTATGTACAGCACAGAGTACGTTCAACTTTTTATGAATCTACAGCCATAGCCAAAGGTTTCGGATAAGATACTTCACCCTCCTTGCCTCCAGTACCACTCACACTGGTGTATGAATGTGTCTGAATGTTTGGTGGTGGTTGGACGGGCCGCAGGGCAGCTGTGGATACTAACGTAGTTTACCACCACCAGAGGGGGAATGTGAGAGCAAATGAATAATGGATCAATAATGTGATTTGGGTGACTTGAAAACTGCTGTAAAATCTAATCCATTATTATAATTATTATTATATTATATTGTTGTTGTTGTTGTTGTTATTATTATTATCAAGAACAGTCATTTTGACTACAGATATACTAAGATTAGCCACTAGCCACTTTATTTTCATGCTGCTTCTGACATGTGCCTGTTTACCTTAATTTTATAGTTATTGTACAGTTTGTTAATTCTTATAATTAGTAGCTTACATTGTTTTTTTTATGGTAGTTTTATTGTACATACCTCTCCTTTGTCTATTTATGCGTAAACACTATGGTAAAACTTGCAATCTCATTATACTTGTATAATGACAATAAAGGCTTCCTATTCCTATCCCTATTATTCTGAAGTTCTTCCCATTCATATTGTGTTGTTTTGGTTAAAAAAAAAAAAAAAAAAGGTCACGAGAAAAAAAACTTTCATCACACTTCTGTGGTCCCAGTACACTGCAAAATTACAAGAAAACAGTTTTATTTACTTTCATAGACAATGTGTGTAAAACAGCACAAACGGTTCAGTCATGGTGTCAAACTGAAAATACTCCTTCCACACAGTTAACGCAGCTACTCTCCCCTATAGGCATAACATGAGTCATATAACTTAATAACACATAACAAGAACTTGTTTTTAACGCATATTTTCAACATGCAAAGCAGTGCACAATCACATGACTTGTTGACACTGTAAACCATGTGACTACGTACAAACTGTCCCCTAAACACAATCTATGTGGTTCGCTTCTATATATTCCCCTTTTTTTCAATGACTAAAGTGTTCATCCAGTAGAGTACAGTAGATCAGTTTATAAACCATGAGCACATATTTCTAGTATAGATTCACAAATGCCCTTTTGTTTGTTTCATAGCTGAGCTTAGGCAGATTCTGAAAAAACATAATGTATTAGTGAAAACAAAATGTTTCTTCTTCCCCCGTCCCGTGGTTCAGACATCCGTCTGTCAGCTGGCCTTTTGCTGAAGGGAGTGTTCATATCTGGCACCTTTGTGTGAATAAATAAAGATTACAACTGTTTGTAATAAATACAGTGATGTCATGATGACACGAGGCAAAAAGCACATTTGTTTATCCTCCAGATAAACAGCCGGCGTCATGTCTCATCTGAGGCCCAGCAGATGTTCCTCTGGACAGAACTTAGTTTAAAACGATGAAACAAGAATCTGTGGAATAAAAAAATGTAATTTTTCATTTGCGGTTAATAGTTTTTTGACTAAACAGTGATGAAAGGACTCACGTGTGACAAGCAAACCTAAATGAATTTAATCTTATTTAAGTTTGAGAAAATTAAAAAATGCAAATACAGAAAATGGTGGACTTTAACTTCGCTGTAAATCCTTTTGTAACATTACTCTGAAATGTTTCTTTTCTAATCCATATTGTATGGAAAATACGACGGAGCATTAGGGCCATTCATGAAGGAGAAGATATTTTTTGATATGACGAGATTAAAGTCAGTATGTCGACATTAAACTGAAAATTCTGAGAATAAAGTTGAAATTGGATGTCGACTTTAATCTTGATGGGTCGACTTTAAACTTGACATGTCGACATTAAACTT
>JAPSES010051401.1:0-11769 GCA_029822895.1 Maxillicosta whitleyi
TATTTCATTAAAAAAAAGTCACAAGTTGTACTTTCCTGGGTCTCAGGAGGTTAAATATATATATACATATATATATATAATGTAAATGCATTTCAACTTTAGCCTAATTTTGAAGAATAAAATCAATCCAAAAAAAATCTAGATACTTTTTCATAATTCATATATGAAAGGGTTAAAGTAACCCTCTAAACAAAAATATTAAAACTAATATAGTTATTTTATTTTCTGTTTACAATTTCATTTGTTTTCACAGTTTGTAAAAGTGGTTTGGGAGATGGTTCCCTGGAGCATTTTTTACTATATTACTTCAAATCCCCTTCACACCCCGATTACAACCAATTAATTAAATGCTCTAACACAAAAATAAACAAAATGTAGTGATCTGTGGGACGGACAGGACTGAAAAAACACCATCCAATCATTTTAACCTAACATTGAACTGATTGAATGGTCATATGTTTATCAAACTCAACTGTCATTTGCCCCCTCCCCCTTTCGTGCATGAATCGTGCATTCATTCAAGGCTTGGAGCACTTGTACAGGAAACGAAACCAGTGCCAGAGCTTGGTTATATTAGTTATACTAGCATGGAAAGTTCACCGGTGAACTGTTTAGTCGCTAATATAAATCACTAAGGTATGCAACTTTAGTCAGATAGGTATGAAGTGGGGGTGTTCTGCGAGAGCGGGGGTGTTGGAGCAGACGGAATGAGGTACACATGGACTGGGGATGGAGACGGGGTCGGAGCCAGTGAATTGTGCAGCACTCGTGAACGCCTCGATAAAAGCAGTGGGCGGTGCCAGTACTGTGGAGGCGTGGCTTCAGGGGGATGTCTGAAAAAAGAGGTTTGGACTTTTGGATTGTGTATTTTCCAAATGTAGCTTGCTTGAACTGTTTTTTTTGTTTTTTTTTTCAGGATCTCCTTCCCTGTCTTTAATGTGGCGTTTAAGTACAGGAACACATTTATGCACAAAAGTGAATATTTTGATTTAATAACATTTTTCCTGGAAACTGTTCTGATTCATGTAGTGAATGATCAACGATGCTTTGAGATGACACTGGACTACAGAGACCTTGTAATCTATGTTACTTTGAGGCTGATTTTAGAGTTGAATAGATGGCATTGAAAGGTTGAAGCACTGCAAAAATTGCTTCTCCTCTTCTACAGACTATTTTAACAGCTTGGACACAAACACATACCTGTTTCTTTTGACTTGTATTGAGTGAAGTATGTAAGTAAGAATGCTGCCGCAAAGCACAGCTGGTAAATGTTCGAACCACTCCATCAAAGCAGGGGCTTGAACAAGACCAGTAATTAAGCATTTATTGTGTTTATTTCATTTTTCTGATCACACAATGAATCCTTTTCATCCAGATTGAACTATGTGCTTCCTGCAGCGTCACAATCTTTCGGTCTGAAGGTGTGAGAAAACAAAGACTGATTCTTTTCCTCTGGTTCTTCACATCTTTACCTCAGACATTCTCACGCAGTCAAAAGCAACACACTTTCATGATTTATTGCCAGTGGATTAGATTTTATTTTTACTTCTCTTCAAAACCAACCCTTATTCCAGCTCTGTCAGCCTCTAATTGGGTTTTATGTTTTCATATTCTGCTCCAAACAGGTTTTGAGCACAAAAACACGAGTATGTGCATTGAAAAAAAGGCCCAGAATAAGACGAAACCCAGATTTAACCAGTGAGAACCAGAGTAAACCCTATGAACATCTGAGGATGTGGGTGACGCTCTGCTGCAGTAATTATTCATTTATAGCTGTTAGCTATGTAAGCATTAGCACACACTGCACGTTTGTCTTCAGAATTTAACTTTTTACCTTAAGAACAGAAGTTGGGGTACATATTGGCGTGGTTTGGGTCTTATATAAAATGTTTGGTGCATAATAAAATAAATGGACCTGAGTTCAACATGACACCAGTCAACACAGAGAAGATTCCTTGGGAGTAAGCAGCACAGTTCTCAATCTATTCAGCTTAAACCCTGATGTGACGTTCATCCTCTCTCTTCCTTCTCTTTTTTGTCTTTTGTTCTCCATCAAGTAGGCCAGTTGATGTGGGACAGCAAAACAAGCCTCCCTTTTTGCATGCCTCTCTGAGGAATGGGTAGTCGGCTCAGAGCTTAGTGCTGCAAGTTCAGGAATGATCTTATCCCAGTCTCCAACCTAAACAGTTTTTTGTGCTGTTTGCCTCAGGGAAAATGATTTGAATATTTTTAACAACGCACCATTTTTGCAGCGTCAGGATGATGTTGAAAAGATTTATTTTAAAGTATACTTCCTCTTAATTGTGCAATCGCCACTGGAATGGCCTTAAACCACCTCAAAATGATGTTTGGGATTAACTGAGACTGAACGTGACTAAATATTCAATTGATTAAATCCTGGTGGATTATTTAAAGGGTACATCACAGCTAAGAAATTACACAGGGAAACTACTTGGATGGAAATGTCATTTTATAATAGATTTATCCGTCCTATTTCATGATGTTTCATATTTCTAACCACAACCTTTGTTCGAATGGCAAAAAAAAAAGAAAAGGAATTATTATTCATGCAATGTGGTTTTTCCCATAAATTATTTATACTTGTGCTCCTGTCATAATTTTTTTTTCCAATTTATTAATCTATGTATTTTTTAAAAAGACATGCATACTTCAGTTTGCTGAAACAGAGCTGTGCTGTATATTACCACATTTATTTTTTCCCTCTATGAATGCTTTCATTCCATATCACCACTTTTCATTTCCTCCTGGAACTCATAATATTTGTGCTCCGTTGAGCCTTTGTTCTCACTTATATAAACACAGTGGTAGATAGAACACTCACTTTAAACCATACTCCTAGGGTGCATCCACTCTTTTCTCCTACTCTATTTATTGCTGGGATTATCTTTAGGCCAGCGGGGCTCAAACTGGGGAGTTGGCCCCACTATGGGCATCACAAGATGAATATGAATTGTTCCAAGATTATAAACGACAGAAATGCTCCACACTGGCTCTACAATCCCTTGAGTAGTGTGGATCTGTGTCTGTATACATTTTAATGGTATTGCACTATACATTCAATTTTGGAACTTTGGGTATATTTATGTTCTTCATTTTTATTTAGGCCTATTTATGAATTTACTCACTCCTCTTGGTAAACCTTGATAGATGAGATGCAGGGGTTGGGACTGAGATTACCACAGTTCACACTGTATGTCTATGTTCACTTTGTATCTATGTACTCTGACTCTAACATTCTAACATTCCAAATTTAAATAAATATGTTTAAAAATAGAGAAAAAAAAAACAATTGAATAATACACTTGTTTTCCTTTTATCGTAATTCTGTCGAAGTGATAAGAAGCAGCTGGATTATAGCTTTGACAAATTGTGTATATTTCTATGTGATTGTAACTAGACAGTACTTATCTAAATGTAATGGACGGACGGACGGACAGATAGACATGTCTCATAAAGACCCAGTGTGAATCTTGTGTCAACTCCTAAATGATTTTTTTCTCTATATTTAACCTTTAAGTGCTTTATGACCATTTATTACCTATAATATTATTCTCTGGATTTTACATTTATCACTGACAATCATGTATTTTACTATTTATAATTTTGTATTATTAAATATAGATCATCTCATATACAAAACTCATATCGCCATAGAGAGAAAAAAAAAGCCCTTTTTCAATAAATTGTGTCATTAACTGAACAGAAAACAAATGTCATTTGTCAAACTCCACGTGTTTTATTGGTGAATTAATGTTGTAGAAGATGACGCGTTTCCATGGTTACTATGGAGCTTCTGAACGTCCAAATGGGTCATATTTAATGATTATGAAAAAATAACAAATTGCATCATTTTACACCAAATATTTGCATGTGTTGGTAGGATTAGTGGATCAACAGAATTAAACATTTACATTAGCAGATGGTTTTGTCTGTTGTTTGTCTGATGTTTGGGTCTTCATGGGTTAAATCCTAACTTATCTTTATTTAAGTGCCATTTACTTTCCTTAGATTCCCTGTTCTTGTGCAGTTCAGCTCCTTTTTGGGGGGGTTGTTCTTATAGACGGCCGCTTGTTGACTGCTGTTTTACTCTGGTCATGGTACGTCTTGCTGTACTTGTTGGACAAAACAAACTCACCTTTTGTTTTAGTGGTAACTAACTATTGGATTTTAACTTTTGCCGAATGTTCACTGGTTTTAACTTGACATTTAATTCTTGTTTAGTTTCTGTATCATAAGAATGAACCAATGCATGCAGCGTCGTAGGCCTCTGATATTCTGTTGTTGTTGTTGTTGTTTACAGTGTTACCATTAGATGCTGCTGTGTAATGAACATTGGTTGTACACACAGATTCTTTCTCTTGGGTACCATTAATGTCCCTCTGTGCTTATGCCTCTCCTCTGTTTTGAGTTCAAACAATGATTTTGTCATTTTTATTTGTACTTTCTTCTTGGTTTCTTTAGTCAGTTGGATTGCTGTTGTTCTTCTCCACCATAAACATTTATTGTAATGTTTGACTATTTTCCTTCATGTTCCCTACGACAAAACTGAAACATATCTGAATTTATCTGGCTCAAAAAACCTTTCCTTTTTTTTAATTTATTTTTTTTACACTTAAACATGTCACTGTAGATCAAATTTATCTAGATTAGCAAAGTTACAGTAATGGTATGAATTACATTGTTTGGAATGATACATAAGCCTCCATTGTGTTGGCTGATATGAAACAATAAAAGAAATTTACAAGAGAACACGAAAGGGTTAAAACACTTAAAATGGTTAGATGATCACTGGGGAAAATAATCAGAGCAAAAGAACATGAATTTCTAGCCTTTCTATGAGAACATAATGGAAAAATGGATGATGCATTAAAATACGTTATTTAAGATGCAATGTACTCATTATATATAACTCATATAATTATGTACTAATACATTTGAGTGTAGACTCTACTGTACTTATAACTTTAATACAGTCATATTCCACAAATATTCAGATATGTTCATTCACTGTAGCAACAAGAGAGGAATTTCATACTAAAAAGATGATGGAATCAGATCAAAGATTAAAGTAAATGTTTGAATAATATTAAAACACACATATTTACATATGTATCTATATGCAACTGAATTTCATTTATTATTCTAACTTCCACATTATGGTATGTTCCTGGGAGATGACTAATTTAGCAACTCTTCTCACCCGTTTTACCCTCCAGTAAGCCTGTGAACCTCATGTTTTTTTCATTTGCACTATTTCGTTCATGGTAATTAACAACAGTCGGGCATCACTTGGTAGTTGAGTCGAAGCTCCATGTATTTTCATCCAAGCACGAAAAAATGTGCATAATTGCAAGACACATGTTAAAGGACATTTAAATTGTATCTGCATCATTGGATGTAATTTTAGATTTTTTTTTTTTTTTCATCTTTCCCAATCGGGCACATCATGTACTCTTATGATTAAAATCCATCTGTGAATATTTAAACCTGCATGCACTGCCTACAACTGAACACCACACATTTAGCTGCAGTATTCAGGTCCCTAATGAGAATGCTGACTGGCTTGCATTTTAGGCCAGTGATGTAGTTTCCACTAAGTCTATTAAAATTAAGAGATAGCACTTGAGGTACATGGGGTAATTTTGTCTAGTGTGACTCCACTCTACATAATTAATAACAACTTTAATTAAACTCCTATGTAAAGCAGTGTTTCTCTGTGCATAGCTTTGATTTTTAGACTGAATACAGTTACTAATACTAATTAATTTTCACTGGTGGAAAGACACAAAACAGTAGAAGTGCATCTATATATTTATTGGGTCATTTTTTTCTACATTTTCACCAAGTTTCTGCACTCCTCAGATGTTTTAGCTTCCAAACAGTTTACTTCAGATTTAGCCTCTGGTCCTGTTTAGTCCAGGATTGTTTTGTAATGTTCCTGAACAAAAACTTTTGGAATTAATGGCAGGGTTTCTGCAGGTATCAGCAAATCTAAGTTAATACTTTTTAATGCCACTTCCAACTGTAGATTTTTAGTTTTATACACAGTTTTATGACAGTTTACCATTGACTTCCTTTAATCAGATTCTGAATAGCTTCTACCATTTCTGCTAAAACTTGAATTTTCCCATTTTTCCACCACGGCACGAGAACACTCACAGTACGTTGTATTCCAAGCATCTGGAATTGTGTCTTTGTGTATCGGCCATAAACAATAGCCAATTAAAGGGTTCAGCCTGTCAATCATCACATTATACTTCCAATCAAAATTGTTAAATGTTTAGATTATTATTACATTTATTTAACCAGGAAAACCTTATTGAGATTAAAAAATCTCTTTTTCAAGAGTGTTCTGACTAAGACAGGTATACAATCAAAATAAATCATGGATAACAATGTGTATTTAATTTTGTAATGCCTCTGAACATAGAATTTAAAGCTTTTTAAAGCCATTTAAGGCCTTTATTTTCACAAAATCTGTTTCATGACTTTTAATGCTTTTTAATGACCCGCATAAACCCTGAATGATGTAAACTCGTGCATTTACTGCCTCATTGAATCTTATTAGTTACAATAAAATTTTCCAGATTTCTTTGCATCCATTTCACAAGACAAACTGTTAAATCAATGTTGCCTTTACAAAAAGCGACTGTGCAGTCATAGTGTTTATCAAAATTATTTGTTCCCCTGGATGGTTTCTCCTTTTGATTGTGAGGTTTAAGAAGATATGAATTCATTATGTAATTATTACTACATTCATTGTTAGTTGATTCATGGTTTTGACTAAACTGTGACAGTTCTGACTTGTTTTCTGTCTAATGACAGAGCTATATATATTTATGTATATTTTATTTTGTACTTCAGTGTTGTGGAAGAGTCCAACCAGGGTCTGGAGTTGAGAATTAGCATTACCTCTAAAATATATGCATCACATCAGCTGCAACTGTTTGACTACATTGTCTACATTGTCATTATCTACTGGCCAACTAACCCGTTTCTGTTTCCTGGACCTTGTGAGTTTTTGCCTTGCCCCGTTATAGATGTTTGTCTGTTTGAACCTTTTTCTGGACCTGGACCTCATCCCTGCCTTAGCCCTTTTGTGCCTCTGCCTGTTTTTGACCACTGCTCGGCTCTCACCTCTGATTCTGGATCACTCCCACAGACTACAGAATAAATACATTGTTTTTTTGCCCTAAAGTAAGACTCCTTATTCCAACTCTGCATTTAGGTTTTCATCCCTTGTCCTTAGTTGTGAGAATTACAGCATAAATCACAGTGACACAGGACTGTCGTTTACCACAGTGTATTTCTTCATGTTGGAAAAGCTCACAAAAATTCTCACATCACTCATCTTCTATGTCTTTCTTTTGTGTCCACCAGTAAAACACAACAGTACTATGAGGTTAAGTGGAAATGACAGAAGCTTAAGGTAGAAAATATCATTATAACACTGTAAACAATCAAATAAAAGTGCTTAATTAAATAAAATCCACAAAAACGACTGCAAATGATCAGTTAACATTAACCTAAAGTGCATTTTTAACTCAGTTCCACGAGGTTCTTTGCGACGTATCCTTCCTCTGCTGTAGTTTGTCCTTTTTCCTCTGTCCTCTCTTTCCTTGATCCTTTCTTCAGGTGTCTCTGGCTCTAAACCTGTACAACTGATGTGCCATTATGAGCCTCCAACCTGCTCACTGTTTGACTGTGTTGTCTAGAGTGTGTGCTGTTTGTTGCTCCGTCTTTATGCTTTTCTTTTCTCTCCCTCCTCTCCACTCACCCCAACTGGTCGAGGCAGATGGCCGCCTACGTGGAGCCCGGTTCTGTCAGAAGCTTTTCCCCCCTCCCTGCTGTTGCCAAGGGCTTGCTCTCTGAGAGGTTTTGATGAGTTTTGGGTTTGTTTTTTTTTTCTCTGTAGAGTATTTTAAGGTTTTGGTCTTAATTTGTGAACTGCCTTGAGCTAATTATGTATAATGATTCGCTTTAACTAAATAAAACTGAACTGGATTCCCCATTTTCTCTACTTGCTCATATTTTTTTTAAATATTTAAATCTGTTTTAATTCACTGTTAATTTTTATTTGACAAGTAGAAATGCAGTCCATCTGTAATCCCTTACTATGTGCACATAATACACATGTTAGAATCTTTTCTAACATTCAATATATTTCTATGTAAATAAACAACAGGGTGTGTCTTGCTTGACACCTTGCTTAGTTTGTCACTACACATTACTGCCTCAAAGCTTCTGTACCAGGCTCAAAACCCACCATATTAAACCTCTACCAGTATATAAACATAATACTATGGATTGTACCATCTTATATTGGCTTCTGTGTGATGCTACAAACCACACTGATGTGCATTAAATACTAGGTATTGTCCCAACCTCTACCTGACACTACTGACTCTCAGCTGCTGGGCTGTGTTTGTCTTTTGTCACAGTCCATTGACACCACAACTGCAATGGCCCTAGGGTTTTTGAAAGGAAACCAGAGGCTGATCTGTTTGAATGGAGTCCGATGGGACACACAGCTCAGTTCACTGAATAAACAACTATATCATGAAAATTGTTTCATAACATACTGTAGACAAATTAAGACACAATCTGTTAGCACTTAACATTAATAATTGTTTTTTGAGACAACACTTTGAGGTGTTACAAAGGCTGAGGTTCAGTTACATCAGTTATAACGATATCCATCCATCCATCCAACTAATTTCTCTCATCACAGCTACAAATCCACTCTGCTGTAACAATATTAACTATTGTAACATTAGAAGGAAGTTTGCTAACTGGTACTCTAAGTAAGTGGCGTGATATAATTGCATATGACTGCACACACCAATGAGCCACTCTACAACAGTTTCCCGTTGCAAAGTGAAAGTGAAAGTGAACCAGCTCCAATGTGGTTCGCTCTGTTGATAAATCCTGCCTCATTAGCGATGTGCAGATCAGCAAGTTACCCACAGGACCCGCCGTTCAGAGGTTGGGGCACGGAGGATATGCCTCTATTATATCGATCTTAGTCCTTAAGCCAGGGGTCTGTCTGGGGGGTCACTGACGCACCCCTCTCAGCTTTTTCATTCCAAACGCCCCATGTATTTCTTCAATTCCTGCAAGAACATCAGCTTTGTGTTCAACTAAACAGGCCCAGGTTTCACACCAAGTACATTGAGACTAGATTCATATTATATTTCAATAAATATACTTTTTGTGACATTTTTGTTTGGTGGTGGGCCTTGTGCTTTTTTTAATAAAGGTAAAAAAAAAAGGTTGGGAAACAATGGTACTAATTCACCACAGGTTATACTGTCTCATCAATAGTTAGCCAGATCGGACACTTCGGCCTTCAGGACTAAATTTCTGTACAGATACTATTGTAGTGTTGAAATAAATCCTGCACACTGTTTTTAGTCCATTTTTTAGTACGTCAGTATGAAATTTCACACACAGGCATTGTGTCTAAGCTAAAACATCCATCAAACTTAGCCCTATCCTAGAATTTTCTGATGCGGACATAAATGAAAAACCTCTAAAGCACTGAATTATTAAAAGCATGTAGTAACAGTAATCCAGTTTTGTTTTAAAATGTATAACTTTAGTCTAAGTTTACAGAGTGCTCACAATACTCCAGCATTTTGGCCCCTTGAAACAGACAGAGTTTTGGAAACCCTGCTGACCCTGTTATAGTTTAGAAACTTTGAGGCTGTGTTGAATCTGGACAGAAAAAAAATGACTAAAGAAACTATGATAAATAGACATTCAGTTTTTGCCTTTGGGATGGGTCCAGTCACTCACCAACTCAGTGATCAGTCACTACATACCGTTAGCCAATGCAATGCATCCCTGCCATGTGACCTTTACCACAGCTTTTGATTACCAGCCATGGGTGTATAAACTCAGCATACTGAATATTGAATTGCATGTAATTCTGGATTCTTATCATGATATACAATGGAGGGGAGGGGTACTGAACACATCAATATTTTGTCCAGTAAATGTATTTCCAATGAGCCTATTCTTGTGAAATGTTCACCAGACTTTAATATTAACTAAAAAAAAAACACACAAAAAAATCTACACATTAAAATCCAAAAGTAAATAAAGTTATGCGCAATAAAGTAGAATGAAAAAGGAAAAATGTACTAGACACACTAAGTGAAATTAATTCAGTATTTAGTATTAATTCAGTATTATGAAAACAACAGGTGCAAGGTTAGTTGTTTGTAAATACTGGTGCTTCAGAGTTGAAATGTTTAAACTTCGTGGAGTCACTGACAAAAATTCACTATGTTTCAATTTACTTCAAACTTAACACATATATAGAAGCAATTAATATGACATCAGCACATGCATAGACATGATGACATCAGCTGAATTGATGCCAAAATAAGCTACAATATGTGCGAGAGGTGGGTTTGTTGTGCCCGGTATCACTTATTTGTGTGGATTTTTTTGGATTTAATACCAAAGTCTAGTGAAAATTTCACTTGAATGAGCTCATTAAAAATACATTTAGCCCTATTGTAATTACATTGACAGTGGTAATTTTGTTCAGATGCCAAGCCATCAAACTGATAACCTCACATTTAACTGTGGTTTGTTAAGTATCATAGTGAAACTATACTTCTTTCCATCATGTTTTAGTTTCTTTGCCTTTTAATCATTACATTCAATTATTAAAAATGATATTAGATGCAGTTCGAGTAGTTTCACTTCTGTCAATAAAATAATATTGTGATTATACACACTTATAGTCCAACATAATGCAGTGTATATGTATATTTCTGAGTATAGACTGTGTACTTCTGTATTCTGTTCTTATATGTGGTAAATCAACATCATTTTCATTCTTCTGTTTTATCTTTCTTCTGTGTGTACAGTGTCTACTTTGTAATTGTGTGTGCTATACAAATAAAGTTGTATTTACTTACACACAGAAAATGTACTTATGCCCCCTGCACTGCCGATGTGACTGATGGCTTCTCTCTAAAGAAATAACTGTCTGTCAGCTGACTGACGCTCAGCATTCTCCTCTGTTCCATTATCTGCATATAACTGTCTGCAGACTCCCTCTTGCTCCATGAAATCACAACAACCTTTGAGCTCACAACTACACACTGAAAATGTCAAGTTCTGATATACATCATACAATGAGGCAGATCGGTTTGATTCTTTGTGGTTTGTCATTTTGTTTTGTGGGGATTTAGCCATCATTGACAGGGCTCCTCCCTTCTCCACATGCTAATTTTTCACCAAAATAAGTTGCCTCACAGTTTTGCAAAGTCACTGTCACTGCATCCTGGGATTAGCACCTCCGAAGACATTGACTGGCTTAAAAAAATACAAACATGCCAGAGACTTTTTATTTCTCCTCATCCCAGAATGATAGTGGATTGAGTCATACATTTCTCCTCTGCTGGCACAGCACTAAAAATGATGCAAGACTAACCAATGTTAATAACCGGCTGTAAAAGGGGGTGCATTCACTGTTTCACTATACCCCATTCAGCAGCGTTATTGTCTATGTTTTCATTATTTATCATTTCAATGGTTATGGATTATAAATGGGGGGGCAGGGGGTTGTTTGTGGTTTAGTCTTGTGTCTTGAGGGCAGCTCTTCAGAGAGACTGAGTTAGTGGCCATAATACAATCACTGTATGCCAGCAGAGAGCAAATTACATCATTGATTGTTTGGTTGTGTATTTGTGCCCTTGGTGCTTTGTTCATCCTGTTCTGTTACCTGTT
>JAPSES010051412.1:0-11769 GCA_029822895.1 Maxillicosta whitleyi
TGTGTTTGTTTGTGTGTGTGTGTGTGTCTGTGTCTGTCTGTGTGTTTGTGTGTGTGTGTGTGTGTGTGTGTGTGTGTGTGTTTCTCTTGCGTGCTCTTCCCTCTCTCCCTCTGCCTCTCTCTCTCTCTCTCTGTCTCTCTCTCACGTGCTCACACACCCTCTCTCTCTCTCTCTCTCTGCCTCTCCCCCTCTCTCTCTCTCTCCCTCTCCCTCTCTCTCTCTCTCTCTCTCTCTGCCTCTCTCTCTGCCTCTCTCTCTCTCTCATACTCTCTCTCACACGCGCTCACACACCCTCTCCCTCCCTCTCCCCCTCTCTCTCTCTCTCTCTCTCTCTGCCTCTCTCTGTCTCTCTCTCTCTCATACTCTCTCACACGCGCTCACACACCCTCCCTCTCTCTCTCTCTCTCCCTCTCTCTCTCTCTGCCTCTCTCTCTCTGCCTCTCTCTCTCTCTCTCTCTGTCGTACTCCTGCTGTTCAGGATGTGTTCCTTTTTAAATGACTCATTAAAGCAGCGGTTCTAAAGGTCTTTATAGAAGAACCGCCTCTAGATCGTTTGGTTGGACCCTCATTCCAAACTGCACTTCTCTTCTCACTCTAACACTTTAAAATATCTCCACACCGCCGGCATTTTACCGAGTGCACATCGTCTGATGACATCATCGCATCACACGCTATTATTCGGCCTTGTATTTAACGCAGTCCACCAAAGGCCAAATAATGCTTTTTATTCATGTCAGATCTTGCATATAGAACAGTGGCCAAATTAAATGTGTGGCATGAGATTAAAAAATAGGATTATTATGGTTATGATTATGGTCGTATATCAGAAACACTGTACTGAGGGCAGGCATAAACTTACTTTAATGATTATTATATAATGAAATTGGTGATGTTTATTTTTAATAAGTATATTGAATATTTTTGATTGTACATCAGAAAAAGCAGTATGTCTTCTTTAATTTGAGGTATTCCAAAGATAGTTTTAACAAACACTGAAAATACTGTATTGTTTTCAGAAAAGGTGAACTAAAGTAAACACTATAATATCAGCACAAAGTGAAGTTTCTTCTCCTGTCATGTCTTTGTTTTCAGGAGTTCCACTTGGAGTATGACAAACTAGAAGAGCGACCTCATGTTCCCTCCACCTTCAACTACAATCCTGCCCAGCAGGCCTTCTGATTGGCTCTCCTTCCTCCTGCCTGCCTGCCATTGGCCCTCCTGGCACTTCATTCACCACCCTGCTAGGTTTTTCAGCCTCCACACACTTTATCAAATCTGGCCAATAAGGATTTAGGACAAGCGAGACGACGTCCTGGCTCCTTCACCATAGACTTTATGATTTTAACGATTCTATTCAAATTTTATTTTTTTTGTCATTTTCTTTTTTTTAATTTCCCACCCTCCTCCTCCATAAGTTTTTTTTCTCTTATGTGCAGCACAGACTGAATGTCAACACACACAGAGACACACAGCACTTAAATAACTGTCCATCTGACCAAGTGATTCATGTTTCTATTCACTCTTTAAGATTTGACTATTTTTGTCTAGAGAAGTTTTTCACTTCATTTTAAGAAGAACCAGATTTTAACACAGGATTAGTAATCACCTGTCAGGATGGATAATTATTTTGCACAGTGCATACTTTGTCACATTCTCTGACCTTCAGCAGGAACTTCAAATATTTATCATTTCTCTTTATTTTTACCAGGTTTTCAGCATTACAAATCAGGCAAACACATCAGCAGACAGTGGACAGTCAGGAGAGGAAATGCAATGTACATTGTAGCACTATTTCATAATAAAAGATGAAAAAGATACCTTTTTGGTTTGTTGTTATGTGGAAGCACTTTGTAAGCTGTTCTAAAAAGCAGATTTATTTTTGTTTTTAAGCAAATTAGGTGAAGCTTTTTTTGGACAAAAGCTACCAAAAGTCACTGTGTAGGAAGTATTGGACATTGTAAAATGGTCATTTTTGTTTCACACTGGGCAGGTTAGTTTGTCGACATTATTCACAATGAAGTGAAGTGAATTTGGTGGTGGTTTACATTTTTCTACTTGTGAACAAATCCCATGGAAAACTAGTGTCTTCCCCCTCAGTCTTTTCTAACTTCTCTGCTTTAAAACATTGAAAGCTCTACAGATACAGATAAATTTTTTAAAAGTTAATTTGATAATGTAACTTGCCACAAGCAGGAGATCATTATGACTTTGTGCAGGACTATTTTTAGACTAAGTTTCTGTTAGTTCCCAATTATTTTTGTGACTGAAGGACAGTTTATTTCAAATTGAATCCAAAAATCTGATTTAAAAAAAAGGTTTTGTAAAAGTGATGACCAATCATCATGACCAAGAAAACATTTTTTGAGCAGCAATTGACAAGTGACAGTGTTTTAGTTGGACGCTAACAGTGCATTGTTGGAGACTGTGGTCAAAATAAACTTCAGTATGAGTCTATGTTTGTGGTGCCAGAGGAACATCAACATGACACCTGTCTGTGTTGTGGTTTTTAATAGTTTTGTGCTGAAATGAGCTGTCCTGTTACAGTGCACAAGTACCTTCCAGGCCGTAGATGCTCAGACATCTGGTAGGAGATCAGTTTCATTTGCATGTGGTGGGATTTGTTGGCAAAATGAAAACTGTAGAATATCATCCTTTTATATAAAACCCAACGGAATGATGCAACAGATTCAGAACATAACAGCAACATTCATTTCAGTGCATCCCTACCTACTGCCTTTTGGTTCTTGAGTTTATCCTCTCATCACAGCGCCGCCTTTCTATCAATCCTCTGTGTGCAGCTTCACTTTAATATTTTTTTATTTGCTTGCTTTGCTGTCACCTTCCCCATTTTTCCACAGCATTTGTCATTTGTTATCAAGTACAAGAGGCAAATCAAGCAAAAATATCATCAAATCTCATCATTTATTGATTTGTAATTCCTATTTTATTACCTGTTCTCCAGGAGGCACCAATGTACACTTCTATGTATATATCTTTTATATATACATACATGCGAGGCAGTATTTTTAATCGAAGGGAAATAAAGGATAAACTGTCAGAAGCTGCTGGCCGCAGGTAAATGATGCAATACTAGACTTCCTGTTACCACAAAGATCACCATGGAGACAGTTTACAGGGACCACACCTGACTCCTCCAACACTGACACCTTTAGCAACAACCACTGCTACAGCGGCTGTGACATCAGTTGCCATGACGACAGGGGCCAGCTCATTCACACTGCAGCAGCAAAGCCAAGGACACGCCCACAGACCCATGTGATCTGTTTGAGAAGAGTTTGACTGGAGGACGAGGACTGAGGCACTTGTCCACTTGGCTGTTTTATTAAATATGGCAGCTAGTGTTTTAATAGGAAAAGAATAAAATAAATATTCTGGTAATGAAACTCAAAGGGGGATCCGGAGTGAGTTCTTTTTGTTATTGTGCAAAGTGGAATAAGAGGAACAGTGACACTGCTGTAGGTCCTGTGATCTTCTGTTTTCTATCAGCACACAAGAAAAAAAAAAACTGTAACCCCAAGGGAGAGAAGCAAATATCATCTCTGACTCCATTTGACACCAAAGGCATGTTATGTAAAAGGGGTGTTGAGCTCCAGTCCTCGAGGGCCGGTACCCTGCTGGCTTTAGATATTTCTGTCTTCGTCAGACCTAAAAGCCATCATCATCATCATCATCATCAGGCTTCTGCAGAGCTGGATGATGAGATGATCGTTAATGGAACCAGGTGGGATGGAAGAGGGAAAGACCGAAAACATGCAGGAGACCGGCCCTCTAGGACCGGAGTTTGACTCCTGTGTTATGTACTGTATGGCAAACGAACATTTCACTTAATTACAAACTGGATAAGGACGATAACTCCTTTGAACCATCACCTTATCGTGTTGGAGGACTTTGAGAACCCTAATGACCATAAGAGCTATGTGCCCCTGGTAGGGTCTTCCATGGCAAAGAACCGTTCAGGAGTGGCAGACTGGGGTGGTGGTCCCCATCTTTCAGAAGGGGGACCGGAGGGTGTGTTCCAACTATAGGGGGTTCACAAGGTAAGGTCTAACCCGGAATACTGGAGACGAGGGTATGGTCGATAGTTTTCACCCAGGAGGCGGAGCTGTGGAGCAGCTCTATATCCTTATAAGGTCCGGCAGGGGGGCATGGGAGTTTGGCCATCCAGTCCACTTGTGTTTTGTGGATTTGGATAAGGGTTACGACTATGTCACCTGGGGGGTACTCCAGAAGTATGGGATGAAAAGTCCCTTGTTAGTGGCCATTCAGTCCCCGCACCAAAGGAGTGCAAGCCTGGTCCACGTAGCTGGAAATAAGTCTGACCTTTTCCTGAACAGGGTTGAACTCTTCCAGGGCTGCGCTGTCATTGGTCCTGTTCATAACTTTTCTGCACAGAATTTATAGGTGCAGCCAGGTGGGGGAGGGGGTTGAGTTTGGGGCCTTGAGGATCTTGTCTTTTTGCAGATGATATCGTCCTCTTGGCTTCATCAAGCAATGACCTCCACTGCCGAGTGTGAAGCAGTTGGGATGAAGATCAGCACCTCCAAGTCTAAGATCATGGGCCTCAGCTGGAAAAAGTGTAGAATGCACAGTCCAGGTCGGGTAGAAGGTCCTAGTTCTGGTCCTGGTCCTGGAGTTGAAGTATCTCAGGCTCTTATTCACGAGTGAGGGTAGAATGGAACAGAGTGTAAATTTAGCAGCAGATCGGGTCATATGACCTCTGGATTTCAAAAGGTTAATAATTTGTAGTATTTTTTTTTTTTTTTGGGGGGGGGGGGGTTCATAGGGGTTGATTTATTGAGTGACAGTCCCTAAAAACTAGGAGTGAGCGTGGGGTGCTCAAGCTGTTCAGCTGTGTTAAGCCCTTGGTACACTGGTGGTCAGAAGGTCAGAAGGTCACACTGAATATGTTCAACACGGGAAGCTTCCATCCCATGAAGACTTCCAAGTCGGTAGCGAATATGTGAATCTGCTGCTAACTTTAGGACAGCAGGTGGATTGGGACCTGCGTCTGCAGATAAGCGAAGGGGGGAGCTAAGTGGGATGGTGTGGCCCCCTATTTACTGGTTGATCTACACTCCAACCCTCACCTGTGGTCATGAACTCTGGGTAATGACGGAAAGAATGAGGTCATAGGGACAAGCGGCGCAGCCTTAGATGGGGTGAGGGCTCAGACATCCAGGAGGGACTTGGAGGAGAGTCGCTGCTCCTCCATGTCCAGACGAGTCAGTTGAGGTGGTTCCAGCATCTAGTGAGGATGCCTCATGGGGGGGGGGGCTGTGTGGTCTTCATTCCTGAAGCTGCTGCCCCTGTGACCTGGAGCTGGATAAGCAGAAGACAACTAGAACCAAACATTTAAGTCACAATACCCCAGCATATCTGAGTTTCTGAACATCATATTAATGTTATTAATCCCAAAAAGTCTTACTATTAATACAAAAAAATCTATTTGGAGGAAAGTTCCATTAACCATTATTTCATTTTGATGCTGATAACACTCATTTGTGAAAAGCCCAATTGTCAATGATCAGTTGGCGTAACCAGATGTATATTTTTAGTTTGTTTGTTTGTTTGTTTGAAAGTATTATATATATATATAGGTTTAATTCTATCCTTACTGTCCCATTGCCTTTCAGTCAAACTGAAGCACTCTTTATTATAGGAACAGTTTTATATAGATGTGGATATGTAATGTCTATTATTAAAGGTGACTTAAACCTTCCACCTGCTGAACCCTGAACGCTCAGAGTATGTGACTGAACGCCTGACATTGATTTCCTTTGTCATTTACTGTTCATTCTATATAGTTGCAGTTATTACCTTCACAGATACTGAATCTGTATCAGTGTCTGCATCTGGCTCTGCTCAAAAAACTGAGCAATATTCTCCAAACTTCAAAGATTAAATATTAGTTTTAAAGCTGTAATAACTTTACTTTAGTTAGGTTCTCTCACATGATCAGTTCTAGCAGTTAAATGCACGTCTGCTGCTTTTGTTATATTTTACATTATTCTAAATAAGAATAAGGTGCTGCTGTGTTCATACTAATATCTGATACATTTTTGTTTTAAAGGACTCGGTGTACTTCAGTACTTTGTCCACTAGAGGCCACCATATGATCAGCTGTTACAGATCAACAGCTAAACCTCTATAAACCAAACTCTTCTGACATTAGTTTAAGTAACCTGTGAATTAAGACGGTATTTATTGTTATATACGATACAAAAATGATAGATAATATGACACAGAGGATGTAACAGTCATAACTTTGAAACTGCATTTCATGTGTTTTTTATTCATGAACTAATTAAGTGACATTTACTTCATAGAGTTCATGATGACATTGACTGTTAAATGATGCAGACAAACACACACTTAACATTAAAAAAAGACACTAAGCTCTAAGATTAGGGCAATTATGTCTTATTGTGTTGTGATTTTACTGCAGCTGTCAATAAATAATGTGTTAAGTGAAAGGAAATGCCTGGAGACAAGACATGAAGGAAATGAGGATAAAAAGAAATAAAAAGAAGGACCAATATGAAATTTACATTGAATTAGTATGAATAGTGTCCATGTGCAGGTGAAAAGATTTATGAAAGAAGATAAAGACTGAAAGATGATGAGCTGAAAACTGACAGTTTCAGTTTTTGGAATTAAAATAATAAAAACCTACAGGTTTTAGCTTTGACGACCAGAACAGAGTGATCTGCTGCAGATTGTTTTACAGAAAAACGTCAACTGTAATTTATTTATATAAGATATCTTATTATAATATATTTATTTTAAGGCTTGTTAGAAATAATTTCCAAAAACCATCTTAACTGAAGATTTTCTCATGCACAGCTAAAGTTGAAATAATTTTGCTTTCAGACACATTTCTACACATCATTAATCACAGAGTTGGTCTGTGTGGATGTTTCCTAGGGAACCTTTACTAAACTTAACCTGGACACACTTATCATCATCCGTAACGCCTTCATAAACTGAAACTGTTATTGTAGATTAGATCTTTTGGTTTCTTACTTCAGTAGAAAAAACACCACCACGCTCGTCTCCTCGCAGGATCTCAGGGTGCACGCCAGCCTTTTCCGGTCGATGACCATGGCCTCAGATTTGGAGGTGCTGGTTCTAATCCCAGATGCTTCACACTCGGCAGTGAACCGTCCCAATGAAGCCAACAGGACCACGTCATCTGTAAATAACAGAGACCCAATCCTGAGGCCACAGAACCGGACCCCCTCAACACCCTGGCTGCGCCTAGAAATTCTGTCCATAAAAGTTATGAACAGAACCGGTGACAAAGGGCAACCCTGGGGGGTCCAACTCTCACCCCTTTTTGAAAAGGGAGACCGCACCCCGGTCTGCCAATCCAGAGGCACTGCCCCCGATGTCCACGCGATGTTGCAGAGTCGTGTCAGTCAAAGACAGCCCCACATCCAGAGCCCTGAGGAACTCCAGGAGCTCCAGAAGCTTTTTTATCTACGTCTGCATCCTCAGCCCCCCCGAGCCGCCAGATGGTGGTCCAGAACCTCTTGGAAGCCGTTCAGAAGTCCTTCTCCATGGCCTCACCGAACTCCTCCCATGCTCAGGTTTTTGCCTCCGTGACCGCCAAAGCCACACTCTGCTTGGCCTGCCGGTACCCGTCCGCTGCCTCTGGACCCCCACAGGCCAACAATGACCTGTAGGACTCCTCCTTCAGCTCCACGGCATCCCTTACCACTGGTGTCCACCAACGGGTTCGGGGGTTACCGCCATGACAGGCACCGACCACCTTACGGCCACAACTCCGGTCAGCCGCCTCGACAATGGAGGCACGGAACATGGTCCGTTCGGACTCAGTGTTCCCCCCCCCCCTCCCAGAGGTGGGAGTTGAAGCTCCTTCTGACAGGAGACTCTGCCAGACGTTCCCACCAGACCCTCATGACACGTTTGGGCCTACCGGGTCTGACCGGCCTCCTCCCCCACCATCAGAGCCAAGTCACCACCAGGTGGTGATCAGTTGATAGCTCCGCCCCTCTCTTTACCTGAGTGTCCAAGACATGCGGTCCCAGGTCTGATGAAACCACCACAAAGTCGACCATCGACCTGCGGCCTAGGGTGTCCTGGTGCCACGTGCACATATGGACCCCCCTATGTCTGAACATGGTGTTCGTTATGGACGAACCATGACGGGCTCAGAAGTCCAACAGAACACCGCTCGGGTTCAGATCGGGGGGGGCATTCCTCCCAATCACACCCCTCCAGGTCTCGCTGTCGTTGCTCAAGTGAGCATTGAAGTCCCCCAGGAGAACGAGAGAGTCCCATGAGGGAGCGGTGGAAATAACAATATTTTTATTTGTGATTTGGGAGAAATCATTTCCATCGTCTCCGTAGTTTTTCCAGAGCTGAATTTCTCGGGTAGTTCTTCGTTCAGATTCACACCTTTGCTCAGTTCTGTCAGGAGGCTAATTTGTCTCTGTGCTGCTATTATTTTTTTTTATTATTATTATTATTTTTCTTCTCCAATAGAAATAGAAGCACTTGAAAAGGTTGTATCATAAATTCTAATGTTTTGAGAATCACAGTTACTGTAATAATTGACTGAAAAGAAAATAATCTGAAGTAAGAAAGCAGTGGCACAAGCCTTTAAACAAACATGAACCTGTTGAATATACCCTCAGAATTTTAATAACAGCATTCAAACAATGGAAGAAGCAGCTTGTTATGACACAAGTGTGTGCTCAGATCCACATTTGGTGCATGACATTGCTCTCAGAGCTGCAGCATCGTCTCCATGAGGACGGATAAAACCGTGCTGTGGTTCACTGTTGATGGGAGGATTTTCAGCCAAATGTTGCGTCTGCCGTTAAAACACAGCAGCTCTTTGTGTTTGTGCTGGTTCTGTTATTTCAGAACAGCACAAACAAACATTGTGCAGGCTAATCGCATCATCTAAATGCCCTTTTCCATCCTTTTTGTTTGTTTTATTGCATGAAATCCTGTCCCAGGAGGATGCCAAATGTCCTTTCAGATCTTTCATATGTATTGATAATCCTTTGGTTTTCTTTGCTCTTCTCTCCAGGTGTCAGTAAGAATTCAAAAGTCGGTAAATGTATGGTAGTGCCGCTCTCCGTACATCAAACCATTGCTTTCTAATGCTTCTGTGGTTCTCTGCAGACTCGTGTTTTCCACGTTGATGTTGGTTATTATTTGTAATCTTTTGATCTGCAGAGATGATAATAATCCTGCCACATGCCTCCCTGATTACCAATGCATAATGCTTTGGCTTTATTCTGCAGCCTTTCACGTTTATGCAACAGGCCGAGATGGAGAGCAGCAAAGACATAAAGTGCACTGCTGCTGCTGATATTTTGATTCTGCAGCTGCACAAAGACCATGTTTCTGCTGATCTTAAACAGAAAAAACATTCCAAATGTGAGGTTGATTTCCCTGTTTTCAGTCTTTCAAGACACAAAAGACTTATGCTTAACAGTACATTTACATATGAAAACATCCAAAAGTGCCCAAAGTTCTATACTTACCCCACCCCCCAAAGGTCATTGTTTTTGGTGCAGTTTGTTTGTTTGTTTGTTTGTTTGTTTAACACTCATAGCAGCAAACTACAGATTGAATAGGGTTTGAAATGGGGGGGTCAAATTAACAGGCTGTTGAAGTGTTTCACTTCCAAAAAAGCATCAGATCTCCTGTTTGGACAGAGATGAATGTTTTAGCTGCAGCTGTTTGTATGTTTTGGTTGTTTGATAGCACAGTTCATAACCTCTTCAGCCCCAGCAGAGCCACTAATCCACTGGTTCTAAACTAAACCTGTGCAGTCAAACAACTAGAAGGAGCTAAAAATCATCTGTTCCTATAGTTTCCAAAAATGGCTAAAATGTGACCGTGAGTTTTATTATCTTATACACTAATGATGGATTATATTAGATTCTTTATGACATAAATATAAGATAAACATGACACATTAAACTAAAATCAACAAACAATTCTATATGTCATGTAAGGGCTGATGTCAATATAGCAAAATGATATTTGTTTTTATCACCCTGGCAAGGTTTATTTGTCTGTGACGGCCTGTTTTCTGTACACTGTCAGGGTTAGTTACTAAAGAAGACAATAACTTGATACCAGGAATTGATCTAAAGATTATTCTATTCATTGAAAACTTCTCTCTGGTGTGTTTGGGAAGACAGAAGAAAGTGCAGTAAAAAGAACCGTATTACATCAGAATCTATAATAATATGTAAAACAGAAAAACAGACCCTTTATCACCAGATGTTTTCTGCTTAACACGTTCTTTAATCATAACTAATCATTTCTAATCATGGTAATGTTACCAGATAATCCACTGATTTACCTGGTTTACACTTCTGTTGTGCTTTCAGCCAACACAGAATTAAAACATGTTGTTTTTATGTTTGTTCACCTGCACCTGCTGAACTTTAAAAATGAAGTGTCTCCACTCATCATAGGAGCAGAGTTCATCAGTGGACAGATGTCGGGCTTCACTTTGGAACCGTTCTGCTGTTTTCTTCTCTCTCTCTCCTGCACTAACCTCAGCCGGTGGAGACACATGGTTCCCTACCTGGAGCCTTGATTTCATAGATTTTGTTGGGTTTCCATTCCATTCAACACTTTTAAGTCCTTAATCTGAATTTGTGAAGTACGTTTCATAGAATCATGCATTATAGTTGGTAGTGTGTTTATAAAATGAGCTTAATTAAATACTAAAGTTGACAGAAGGACTTTCACCATGAGTCTGAGGACTGATTCTGCCTCTTTAAACACACATAATCCTATATACATTTTAATATAAGTAGGGTGTAATTTACATTGCATGGCACATTTCATATATAACTGTAATTCATTCATGTGTTCTTTATAAATAAATGGAATTTCTACAGGAAACCAGAGACAAAATGCTCAGATAATGAAACAAAAAAAATTGAGAAAGTATCGATTTTATAATATAATCATATAAAAAAACATGTCTAAAAGGCAATAAGACAATGTTTTTTTAATTATTATCATGTTTCTGAAACCTCAGATGTTGTGCTTTATAGGCTTTATTCGTATTTGGTCATTATGGTAATTTTACTCATGCCTGTAGTAGAAGCTGGAGAATAAGCCATTTGAGCTGAATCATGACTGTTCTGGAAAAATGGGCAAAAGGACTCACAGACGCACCAAGTACAAGTACTTACATTTGAGTACTGACCCATACCAAGTACTAATACGAGTACTTAATAATCCCATTAGAGTTCTTAGTTTTTTTTGAAAATGCCCTTTGTTGTCATTGTCATTAGTTTAACTGAAACAAAGCGCTGCTACTGACATTTAACGCATTAGAAAGTTTATCAATCAGTTCACCAAAGGAGTGCTGCTCTTAGTTAAAAATACTAGACAAATACCATGAAGAAAAGTAAAGTTTTCTGAGAAGAAGAAGAAGAAAGTGAGTGATAACAAACATGGTGACGACAGAAGTAGCACTAACGTAGCACTAACGTAGCAGTAACGTAGCACTAACGTAGCAGTAATGTAGCACTAACGTAGCACTAACGTAGCAGTAACGTAGCACTAACGTAGCAGTAACGTAGCACTGACGTAGCACTGACGTAGCACTAACGTAGCACTAACGTAGCAGTAATGTAGCACTAACGTAGCACTGATGTAGCACTAACGTAGCACTAACGTAGCAGTAACGTAGCACTGACGTAGCACTGACGTAGCACTAACGTAGCACTAACGTAGCAG
>JAPSES010051441.1:0-11765 GCA_029822895.1 Maxillicosta whitleyi
TAGTTCATTAAAATTGTACTTCAAATTAATAAATATTAGCTCCAGAAAAATTTGCTACCATTTACGCAAATATGTTCCATGCTCTTTATATCATTACTTTGATAAAAAAATAAATAAAAAAAAACTGGAAAGGAACATGCTAAATAACATTATTTTGTAAAGCACATAGTTAGTTACCGTAACTTAAGTTTCATGATTATGTATGATTTGAGGTTGAATAAATACTGTACATGAACAGAATATAAAACTGGTTTCACACACATTTTTCATCGTGATAAACTAGCTAATGTTAGCTAGTGCCTTCACTTTTACCACCTGAGTTTTTCACATTCATTATGTTAAGCTTGCTAATCTTAGCTAAGCTAGCCAATGTTAGCTAGTGCCTTTACTTTTACCACCTGAGTTTTTCATATTCATGTTAAGCGTGTGAATCTTAGCTAAGCTAGCCAATGTTAGCTATACATTTACTTTACCAACTGAGTTGTTGACATCCCTTAAGGCCTAATAATGTGACTAGATCTGAAATACATTTTTCAGTCTTTATGAATATGACACCTGATAACTATTATGACAAAAATTTGGTATAATTTGCTTGAGAATATCTGATCTACATCTGAACTTTTGATAAAACTGTTTGCACACATTCTTAAATGCACAGACAAATAGGTACAGATAGTAAGGCACAGATAATTCTCTGATAAATAAAAATAACTGAATCCTGGCTAAAAATGGACAATGACTAGAAGTGGTGGTTTCATGTTCCTAGTTAATAACTAGCTTACGCTTAGTGACAACATATTAATTGGCTAATACTTACTGTAATACTTTCTAATATAGCTAATTATTAACTAATTATTTACACACACCATCCTTCAGTTGTTGACAGATGTGGCAGACCACCTGTGACCATTAGGGGTCATATGGTAGAACTGGTTGTTTTTGGGAGGAGCTTAGCAAAGGGTTAATCAAGTAATTTTAGAATGAGAATAAATAAGCTGTTGTGATGGTTGTTTTATTCAGAAGCCCATGCATGGTGAAATGTTGTTAGACAAGGTAAAAAAAAAAAATAATAATAATAATAATGGTAGTGTCAAGTTATTTTGATGTGAAAATATGCAGTGGGAAGATGGCTTAATTTAGTGTAGTTTCATGTGAGAAGTAGTCTTGTTTTTCTAAGACAATATTGATAATGGAGCAGATGGTGCAGATGCTGGAAAGCTAATCAGCGAAGATTATTTTTGGCATTGCAGCATTACGCACAAACACAATTCACTTCCCATTGTGTTCATATTCATGCACGTCTTGAGTACATAACACAAACAATTATTATACCCACTGCTGTTTATTGCTTTTAAAGTTATTACACTAAAAGGTTATTTCTTCGTTGCTGCTTAACCTCATCAGAAAAATTAAAATCAAGTTTTTCCAGTGGATTAAATGAACCAGTGTTAATGAACACCTTGTTTTATGAATAAGTGCATTAGAAAGTGCAAAGTGCAGATTTTAACTTTAAATAATGTTAAATTCCTAATCAAACTAATTTTGTGCCTAAAAATAAGTAAACCTTGACAGGATGATTTCAGATACTAAATGCAACAATTGTTATATTATCTATCTATCTATCTATCTATCTATCTATCTATCTATCTATCTATCTATCTATCTATCTATCTATCTATCTATCATTATAGTGTTTTTTTTTTCAGTTCTAATTTGTGGTAACAATAATTACCTTGACAAAGATTATATTATTTTATTTATTTATTCATTTATTTATTTATTTATTTGGGGGGGTGCTTGTCAGTAATTCGAATAAGCCTAATATGACAATTAAAACAAAGCCCTCACTCTAAAATTAAACACAGACCTGTTTCTTTCTCCTTGTTTAGTTAAATTTGATGGTTCCTGCTCAAGGTGAGGCTTTTAAACTTTTGAATTCTTGTAAATTAATTAAATCATTCTTCTAAACTGGAAATATTGACAAAAAAAAAAAACAGCTGTTTCCCAAAAAAAATAAACTCAATAAAATGCTTTGGCATAGATTTAAAGGGAAGAATTGCTGTGATACTTATTGCGAAGAATTACTTCAAATATAACTAAGAAGACTGGCTGAAGCCTCTAGTTCATACTCATAGTTTAATTCATCACATTACTACTGTAACATGGTAAGAAACATTTTCCAGAGCTGCTCCCCTCTTCCTTCTCATTACCTTCTTCAGAACAGATCGCAGGCGAAGACCTCTGCACATTCTAAATGCTTATTTGAATGCACAGCAGAATGCTAAAAATGCAGGTACTTACTCCACCACTGGCTGCCTGAAATAATTACCCGACGCCAAATCGCTTTACTTCTCTGAATGATTTCATCATTTTTAGTCTCACAGCTATTCCTTTTTATTCACACGCTCAGTTAAAAAGGCAATGATGCTCCATTTCTGAGAACATAAAGAAGCATATATAGCATTCCATCTTCCATGAAATTGGGTATTTTTTGTCCTTTAAATGGCACTTGAGGCACACTTTTTTTGGACACTTTCAGAAGCATGAAAAAGCGGATCATCACTTGATAGCTGAATAACTACCATCAACTTTTAATTAAAGAGACGAGGGAAACTATGATGTATATTTTAGACCTAATTAGCACACAGACTCATGGGAATGAAGTGATTAGATGAGTAAAGACTCCCTGTGGATGCTGCACACAAGTACACATACAAATGCAAAATCGTTCTCTCACTCACACTCTGAGGGCATTTGTACATGGATTGTGCAAATGTTAAATACTGTATTTCATTTAAAACTGACATTTTCTTTCTCATGTGCAGAGACTGATCTGTATATTCACTTTCAGTATTTCAGCATTTGTTCCCTAGATTCATTATCAGTTATTGGAGTCAAACTTATCTGGGGAAATGAAAAAAAGCATACAGCTCTATTTCCAATATGACACTGAGAGCTTTTATGTAGCTGTGGCTTAGAAATAAAAGGGTAAGGGAGTCAAGGCTGCAGTGGTCCAGACTTTATGCAATAGAAGGACTTACTTTTGCATTTATAAAAAACATGAAGCAAGCTGGTTAAAATTTGTGACACGTAGAGATAAATTGTAGGCTTATAAGAACGCATGTTTTGATAGTGTACTCAAGCAAAAAATGCAAACACACAGAAACATCAATAATTATATTGCATTAAATCATCCAGCTGCTGTACCAAAGCTTTTGATTGAATATTACAATTTTGGTCAAGATAATATAAAAAGTGCATAACTATCTTTTACTGTAATTTAGGTGGTGTAAAAACAAGGTCAACTCCTTATTTTGTAGAAAAAATTGGTGTAGATGGTTAGTCACAGGCATGGAGGGTAAGGTTCAAGTTAATTTTGTTCCTCTGAAGTATGTGCAATGACAATAAAGTCATATTTTGTTCTGTTCTATTCAAGGTGCCAGGTGATTATTGACAACAACAGTTAGATTTGTTCTGCAGCCAACATTTTCAGTCATGTGTAAAAGTCTGTGGTTCACATCCATGTCAAAACAAAACTAAATGAGTCCTTTCTGCTTCTTCCTAATGTGTGTGTTACACCAGTAAACTGAGTCACTTCATCAAGTCATGTGAAAGTGATGAAGTCATACAGTAATGATGTAAAGCCCTTTAAATGAATATACAAGGTAATTATGAATACATTCTTATCTCTTACTGTTGATTTCAAAACAAAACACAATGAGGTCCATTCTATTTTTTTTCCCTAATGCATTAAACCAGTTTAGCTCAGTTGTCCATTTTATTAACTTCTACTTGCTCGTATCTATATATTTAGTCTTTTAAAGTAGACACAGAAGATGGAGCTGTGGAAAGGATGGCAGGTGTTTTTCCAATTCTAGCATTTCCCCCCTGATTTATACCTCATCATTCATTCAGGGATTCCCACACATTTTCAGCCCAAAAGTCAAAACAGAAATGGGATGTCTTCCCAGACAAAACCTCCAGGCTTCTACAGATTGACATTTCTGCAATTGTGTAGATTTATTGCAGCTACAGTTTATGACATGGGACTGACAGACTGTACAATAACAGCTATTGATCATAACCTGAAATGCAAATCAATAAACAAGAAAAGACCATCATCTGCTTGTGTCATCCACTTGCAGTTCTATAATGGTAAATACCAAAGCTAAGAATCATGCTGTTACCAGGGCCATTGTAGCATTCCGTAAAAATCCGAAGGAGCGGGAGAGTATTGACCCACTTGTGGCCAAAAAGAAGAAGAAGAAAAAAACCAAAGAGGTGAATTAGAGGTTACCAATTTTGTAAAGAAAGCTGGTGGGAAACATGTATGTGTGGTACATTGATCAGTCCATCGATTCATGTTGGGTTTTTTTTCCTCTATTGTTTGGGTAGTAGGCATAGATTTTAGCAGTGGACACTTTGGGATGATCATCAAACATCTCTGGAACCTCGGTAATTTTGCCCCATGTATTTTCGTTAGTAAAATGTGACATCAATAAACACTGTTTGGAGCCCCCACCCAAGATAATACCAGGTATTCACTATTGCCAGACATTATTTTTTCTCTTTTTTTGTGCAAATACAACATTGAAAGCATCTAATATTATATGATGTATACCTTGACCAACTGCTGTGGAATGTATTCATTGTGTGTGATGTGCTTCAAAAACTATAATTAATGTTGTAAAAGGACATGTACGTTTCATCATGAAATGAATATGGAGCACTTTGTGCAGTAAGTGCTGTAATTATAGCTACAGTGACAGTTTGTATATATGAGGTGGTGCAGCACCTGAAATTGATTTGTCAAAAACATAACATATACAGCCGTACAGCCAGCCATACTGTTGTCTCTGAAAAAAAGAAATATGAATAAAAACAAGTTCTTTTTGTAAACAGGCAGGTGGGATTATACATCCACTAGAATGCATTATGCTATGCAGCCTTGGTTTTTCTTCACTTGCTCTACTGAATGATTTCAGTTGCTTAAATTTCTCTCGGAGTTTTGTCTTTATCATTTCCCAAAGCTGTATCTCTGCTGTCTGAACATGAGGACAATTTCCTGTCAAGGCATCACATAGGAATCTTTCTGTCTCTGTAATTCCCCTTTTTTTTTGACTGACTAGTAGATAGCAACACTATCACCGAAACTGAACATGTTTGGCAAAATCTGAGTTGGATAACCTTAAATACTAGTGATATGATCAACATTAGTACAGCATAAGACTGTACTTAAGTATGGAAGAATAATGAGATAATCGCCTCTTTTCCACAGCACCTCTGTTGTGGGAATATTTCGTCTTTATTCCATGCCTGTAAATGAAATGGTGGTTCCACCTTTATCGTGGCTCTGGAACACTTCTGGAGGTAGTAACAGAGATGATTCCGGAACACTATGTTATAAGAACACCTCTCATTCTGCAATCAAGGTGTGACAAGTTATGACAACGTATTGCATGTGCAACCTCCACACCAGGAGGATTTAAAAATGATCATTTAAAACTTACTAACACGACCAGAAAGATGTGGAACTGGTGAGACGTCGACATCTGCGAGCTGTTGTCAGTTCGGGGACTCTATGAACGCTAATGTTTGTGAAATATCGCAGCAACATCGCTATTCTCTGAGTTTTTCCAACACATTAGCTATATGCTACCCTATGCGCTGTGCTGCGTCTCCACCTCTTTGATTCCAGAATGCAGGTCTGTCTGTGTGTATGTCCAGCCTGTCTCTCCTGTTACTCCGTTGGCCTGGCTCTGAAAATCAGTCATTGGTCATCTCATTGTTTTTCTGGGATCTGAAAAATCCAGAGAGTGACTATAGACTTACAAAGGACTTCTTGAAAAATGATCTTTAAATCATTACCCTGTTAATAAGATCTCAATAATCTCAAGCTGAATACCTAATGACCTGCTGTGTTGGACTTTCAGAGATTATTTTTATATAATAAAGTGCTTTTTTTCCGTGACACACAAGTCCATTGTAGTTGTGCCTAAGGTGTTTCTCTAATAAGATTAAAATTCAAGTTAGTGTTTTCACCTTTTTTCTGAGATTGTCTGTGTAAAAGTGGCTAATGAATGAACGAGCCATAAACACAAACAACAACAACAGATTAATCTTCTTAAGTCTTACATTATGGAACCATACACCTCACTTCTTTATCTATAATATTTCTTAATAAATCACCATTTGGGATTCAGAAAGGAATAGATCTATTAATTTATTTAATTCAAATACAATAATTAGCTCCCAAAGTCACAATTTAAGCCCTTCGTTTTTTTCCTTATAAGAGGTAACATGGTTTTAAACTGTGCCATCATTTCTTTATCTAGCTCCCCTAACATAAACAGTGCAGATAAATGACTCAGAAAAAAATCCCATAAAAGCCATGTTTTATTCCAAGTCCTGGTAGATCCATTAAGGCCTGGTTTGGCGGATGCTAACATTTCTAGCTAATGTTCGATTGTGCCTTTTTTCCCCCCATATTGCAATTTTACATGTGCTGTGCTGCGTCTCCACCTCTTTGATTCCAGAATGCAGGTCTGTCTGTGTGTATGTCCAGCCTGTCTCTCCTGTTACTCCGTTGGCCTGGCTCTGAAAATCAGTCATTGGTCATCTCATTGTTTTTCTGGGATCTGAAAAATCCAGAGAGTGACTATAGACTTACAAAGGACTTCTTGAAAAATGATCTTTAAATCATTACCCTGTTAATAAGATCTCAATAATCTCAAGCTGAATACCTAATGACCTGCTGTGTTGGACTTTCAGAGATTATTTTTATATAATAAAGTGCTTTTTTTCCGTGACACACAAGTCCATTGTAGTTGTGCCTAAGGTGTTTCTCTAATAAGATTAAAATTCAAGTTAGTGTTTTCACCTTTTTTCTGAGATTGTCTGTGTAAAAGTGGCTAATGAATGAACGAGCCATAAACACAAACAACAACAACAGATTAATCTTCTTAAGTCTTACATTATGGAACCATACACCTCACTTCTTTATCTATAATATTTCTTAATAAATCACCATTTGGGATTCAGAAAGGAATAGATCTATTAATTTATTTAATTCAAATACAATAATTAGCTCCCAAAGTCACAATTTAAGCCCTTCGTTTTTTTCCTTATAAGAGGTAACATGGTTTTAAACTGTGCCATCATTTCTTTATCTAGCTCCCCTAACATAAACAGTGCAGATAAATGACTCAGAAAAAAATCCCATAAAAGCCATGTTTTATTCCAAGTCCTGGTAGATCCATTAAGGCCTGGTTTGGCGGATGCTAACATTTCTAGCTAATGTTCGATTGTGCCTTTTTTCCCCCCATATTGCAATTTTACATGTCGGTATAAAGAGGAGAAGGGGATGAAGCGCACAAGTAAAGGGGGAAATGAGGACTAGATGTATTTATGGACTCAACGACACAAAACAACTGCACTGCATACAAAGTGGACCTGGACAGTGTGATAAGTGGGTAGATGCACAGATAATGAACTAGCAGCTACCGTAGTGGCTGCAAAACTGTATTAACGGTGTGATGAATATCTGTTTAACTCACAGGTGGCAAACATGTGGCCTGTCCACTCTGGCCCTTGGGATGAATTTGTGAAATGCAAAAATATATATTAAGATATTAATCATTTTAGTTCAGATTCCACATTCAGACCAATTCAATCTCAAGTGGGTCAGAAAAGTAAAATACTATCATAATAACCTATAAATACTCACAATTCCACATTTTTTCTTTGTAAATGTAAAGATTTCCATGTATTGACACTAAAACAAAGTACAATTTCACAAAAAAAATCTAAATTACCTGAACAAATATAAAGTGCAATTTTAACAATATTCTTCCTATTACTAAATGTTTTGCGAATTTGTAGATCCACTGTGTCTGTAAGTTATAACGAACATGCGGAAATGATAAATTGAAGCATAGCAGAGTTAAATTTACACTTATTTTTCAGTTTGTTAATGATATCCGCCTTGTTTGAAAGGATAGTTGATAGATGCAAACATTTTCATTGTTTAATTTAACATTTTTCACTCTAAAACATAGAGCAAAGTTTGGAGTTGACATTATTTATATATTATTATGTTGTTTTCACAAGTGACTGGGTAGCTTAGTGGTTTATACCACTGACTTTGGTGTGGAAGATGGCCGGTTCATTCCTCAGGTGGGCCCTTGGGTAAGGCCCTCTGTGCTATAAATCCCTATACCTGTAGTCACAAGGGGGCAGTGTCTCATTGTGCCAGTCCCAAGGCCGGATAAATACAGAGGATTGTGTCAGGAAGGGCATCCAATGTAAAAACCTGTGGCAAATTAACATGTGAATGTGATTCACTGTTGCGACCCCTGAGGGAAAAACCCAAAAGAAACTTACTATTATATTATTAGTTCACTGGTCCGGCCCACTGCAGACCAAATTTAGTTGAATGTGGCCCCTGAACTAAAATGACTTTGACATCCCTGGTTTAACTAAACCCAACCTAATCAAAGTTCCAGTTCAGTAATAAATAAAGTAATTAACATTGTTTGAAATTGCGTTAAAAAACATTTCTAATACTTCCTCATATTTACTATAAAATAACCCTGTAAAAGTACGGTGTCAAGATATTGTGTATTTAGCTTCCTAGACTTCAAATCCCTAGCGATGGAAATCTGTATAAAACTGATTTCAGCCTCGTCTGAGATACCATGTCATCATCTGTGACCGAGATCAAGTCCTGTTTAAAAGCCTCTTGGCCGGTGCTGCTGCCAAATGGCTCCTTAAGGACCGCATCCATCTCAGCAGCCTCTGTCAGTCCAGCTCCAGGTTCCTCTAAAGTCACCGTGCAGCCTGTCATCACATCTTACAGTACTTGACAGTAAGAGATGAAGAGAGGAGACAAACATTTTCTCTCTGTCAGCTTCTTTTCCCCTGATGGTCCTTTCACTCACTATTTCAACAAGAGCTTTAAATTATTTAGATTGACTGTGTGTCATGTGTCCGTACAGGTAGTGTTTTAGCTACTTATGCTGACAAATATAATCTATTAACAGTTATAAATAAGGCCATGTAGTGCTCCATTATGTAATAATGGCAGAGTCACAATTTTTCACCCCGTTACGGAATAACACTGTATTTTAATAATTTATTATATATTGCAACAGTTAGTACAAAAAAAAAATGCAGATGCCACCTTTTTTTTTTTTAAAAAAAAGGAAATGTAATAGTAATTTGGTGTATTATGCAGTAAACCATCAAAATTGATGCCCTGATTGGAAAAGTAATCATACCAGCAGAACATTAAGCATTCCAGTTTAACCCTTTCATGTATACTGGTCACTACAGTGGACAGTTATTCTACTCGTGTATATTCATGGATTTTGTTGTTTTAGTTCCATATCACCCAACACAGTGGTCATTTATGCACCATCCCATACGCTGTAGTTCACACCATTACTGTAACTTTGCTGTTCTTTATAAACCTGATATGCAGTGACATGTTTGAGTGTAAATCAATTGCTAATTTGTTATTAGACTGTAATTAATAGTTTTGTTGACCAAAAAAAAAAGTTTGTATATTGTCTCCATGAAGTGAGTAATAACTCGTATTAGAGTATAATAAAAAATGTGAGAAAACATCAGATTAGCTGCATTAAAAAAAATAAAAAATCATAGTTTTAGCACAGTATATCACTTTCTGATATTGCAAGGTTTTGCTTCAAAAATTAAAAACATCAAATCCAGCTGAGAGGATATGTTTTTAACTCCATGAAAAATAGGTTGATTAAAAAAAAAAAAAAAAAAATCAATTGCATTATGAAAAGGTTAATAATTCATTGAAAGAACAAATAATGGAGACAAAAGCTGCACGATTCAATTATTACTGACACGAAACTTACCGGTGAAATCTGGAACACAATACGTAATAAGGTATTCCAAATTTCAGCAAAAATTTATTACAAAATGTGGTGTTTTTACATAATGAGGATAAAAATTATTTCATATTACATTATTACATAATGAGACGCTGCAGGTTACCATATACATACATAACCATTTATGTAGTAACATTTAGTAATGAAGCCAAAAGTACAAAATCTTGAGGCTGGACCAAAAAACTATATTAAACCTCATCTACATTCAGACATGCAGTAACAGGTGGCAGTAATGCACCAATAAACTGGATACCACTCATTTATGCTGTTTTAATTTGACACTTGTTATCCTTGGCTCCCTCAGCAGTTTTCTCAAATAACATTTATTATCTTTTGTTATTAGAGACTAGAAATAATTATTTTTATACACAAAATCTAATTCCAAAATTATGGTCGCCAAGGTAGTGAATTTGGTGTGACAGCAAATGGGGAATATTTACCCAGAATAAAGCTGATTTGTTTGTGTGTGTGTTTGTTTCTTTTTTTTTTTTTCATTCAGCTGTGTATAACAGCAAACAGCCCTCCCTCTTTGGCTCGGGATAAATGTTTGTATATTTGTGTGGCTTTAGGACTAAAATGAACACAGTGTCACGCCAATCTCCAGCAACATGACTGGAGACGGGCCCATGCAAATGAATGCTATCAGAGACAAAGTGTGATAAATGTGCTGTCAATACAGATAGTGCAGTGCCACATCACAGTCGCCATCACAGCCCAACAGAGCCAAAAGGAATCTCTGAGGCCTTCTCAGGCAGCATCACACATCATCTAAAGACTGCGTGAAATGCAGCCTTGCTGCCACTCTGTGATAAAGTGCAGAATTGTTTTTTTTTTTTGTTTTGTTTTTTTTTGTAGTGCTTCGTTTTTTAGCACTAGGTTTTTTACTCTCATTTTCTGTGCTGCAAAGACTTCGAATCATTTGGGTCATTCAGATGCTGCATCGAATAGAGATAGACATTTGGGTTTCAACAAACACTTAAAAATACCTCTAGATGTTGACAAATGTGCTGTTTGTGTTTTGTTTTTTCCTTAAAAACTTCTTATTTAAGGATGTGGTTCAATAGTAGACATTATCAGAGGAATGGGCTTCATTATTAGCCTGGGAGACGATAACGTACCTGTAGCCCATGTACTACAATGACTCATTTTCTTGTAACATTCCACTTAACTTTGCATCCCAAGGTAATCTAAGGATTGTGAAAAGATGTTGCACATTCAAGTTGTTGATAGACCCTTCTGCTGTCATGTTTCAAATGTGGGGGTCATGTGATATTGTAGGATTACACACTAATGCCCCATTTCCACTACATGGTACTGACTTGACTCAGCTTTTTTGCATTGTCATTGTGAAAAAGGTACTACTTTTTTGGTACCACCTCTGCCATGATTCCAAGTGATACTGAACTGTGACACTGATTGGTCAGACAGTTTTCTCTGTGACCCACCATTTTACAAAAATCACATGCAGAAGTAGAGAGTAAATAGCGATACAGGAATCCACATGATGACAGAAAAAAAGTACACCATGGTCGGTCACGTAGATTCAGTCATTGGTGGTAAAATGCAGCCTTGCCTAACGCTGCTGTTGATGCTTAATGAGTCCGAGGCTTGTCCGTTAACACGGACACAGGAACAGGTGTCCGAGTACAGGAGGGAGAGTAGGTCCAGTAGCTTGAGGGGCGCTCTGAAGATCCTGAGGACTTTCCACAGTGTAACGGTGGTTGGCGGGGGAACTGCAATTAAAAATATTAAATCCAAATCACCATCAGCAAAAATCAGTATATCAGTTCATGTGTGGGAAAAAAGAAAGCACGAGACCAAGCAGTTCCTTTAAATTCAGAA
>JAPSES010051588.1:0-11758 GCA_029822895.1 Maxillicosta whitleyi
TCATTAGGTTTGGTCAATAATTAACCAGATACTGAGAAACTACATTTTTGGACCCATTGACCCCAATGTTAATGAAACATTTATAAATGATCCAGAATCCACAGTATTTACAGATATGTGAGTATAGTTACTATTGATCAGGTTGATTGACTGCGTTCTCCAGTCAAAGCCCCGCCCACTTGTAAAGTTAGATGGATCTGCGTCAGAACCACAGGACCGGAACACCGAACAGAACCGAGGTCACGCGTCCAACTGGGGTTTGATTCAGACGGAACGCGGCGCTCAGATCCAGGGACACCGCTCAGATTTTAATAACTCTGCTCTTCAACAAACGCAAAGGTCGAACTGTCAGAGGGTTTTTTTTTTTTTACGGTTTCTCCGTCTGTGATTTCCCTCGCCGCGTGCCGCCAATCAAATCACGGCCGCGTTTAACGTGCGAGTCGTGAGCACGGCCTGGTCGTGGGCGCCGTTTGTGTCATTACTCCCTGTGTTTCTTTAAATGGGTTTCTCTGCTCGGCCTTCGCTGGAGCTGGTCTCGGCTCATTTGCTCAGACCTTGTGGCCGCCGTCCGTTACCCATAATTCCTCTCCTGCCGCCGCTCAGACAGAATCCTGGCCCCTGGTTTCTGTGGCAGGTGCATCAGACCGTTCGTCCTCCAAGGTCTCAGAGCCATCGTAGCGCCGTCTTATCCTGTTTTTTTGCCGTAGAGAATCGAGTTTTGAGCTCTGCGGCGGTGGCGTCGGTGTCGTCGTATCTGAGGAGGCATCGGCGCCGCCGCCGTCACCACCTCAGGAGGCCCCGGAGCACAAAGTGAGTCACTTATCTGCAGTGCGGTGCGATAATCAGCTTCATTTGCACACGTAATGACGGCGGATCCTCATTGTGTATTCTGCTGTGATGAGCTGCAGCCGCCGGCGCTTTCACCATCTGTGACTTTAAAGCAGCGCCGTCAAACTGGGGCCACATCCTGTCCAGTATGAGCCCCGTAAAAGCACAACGTCAGGTCCTATAATTAAAGTCCAAAAAAAAAGGTTAAATTACATGATGGAAATGGGAAACAACCTGCAAATTAAGAGCATTATTTTTATTATGATTATGAGTTTTATTATTATTACTATTATTATTATTATCATCGTCAACATCATCATCATTATTATTATTATCATTATTATCATCATCATTATTATTATTATGATAATTATTATTATTATCATAATTATAATAATAATAATATTACTACAGGGTTTGTGAGGGTGCTTGAAAATCTGTGAAAATGTTTGTTTCCATGTTGCGTCTCAAAGCCTGAAAAGTTTTTACAGTTATAACTGTAATGTGATTTATTTATGTATTTATTTGTTCATTTATTTTTTAATATTAACTCAAACCAAAGCTTCTTACACAGAAGTGACAGATTTGAAAAATATAATTTTATGTCAAACAGTATAATTTCCAGGTGTTTTCAGGTCTGTGTGAGTCTGTAGAACTAAACGTTTTACTCTTATGAAACAGACTAAGGTTTAATCCCAGTTCAGCATTAGCCCCTCCCCCTTTCCCCTTTGCCCTTGGTACTACCTGTTGAAACGGAGCTTTACGGGGTGGGGGTGTAAACACTCTCCTGTTTAATGGGACACTTTGCAAAGCTAAATAAAATATAAAATCTTGGCCGAATATCGACTTTGGTTAGTGCATAAATATCCTACAATAAATGTTTAGACATGTTTTTTTTAAAGTAAATGTTTATTAAATATTCCACAAAACTAGACGGTTGATCATTAAACCCATGAACTCCAGAACCTTCTTTGTTCCGTTTGCTTCGGAGCGGTCGTTTGTGAATCCCCTTCACGTGACCGCACAAAACAGAGGGGTAAGGGGGAGGGGCCGAAGGGTGAATTTGGATTCAGCCTAATTTCCGCTGTTTACACATAATACAGTGGACATCATTGTGATAAAGTGACAAAAATAATCCTGAGTATAAGTGTTTATGTAGATTTAAGGTGAAAAAATGTGAAAATGATCCTTAAAAGTGCTTTAAAAATATGTTTGAACGCTGAATAACATTATGTCCTATAATTAACGTCAACTCGTCCCATGTTGGACTCTTTGGAGGCCGGTTCTGGTCCTCGGGCCATATGTTTGACCCCCCCCCCTTCAGATCTTCAATGTGTTTTATTTACTGTCTTTAATATGTCGTTCCTGAACGCACCTCATCCACGTCCCCTTCAGGGACAGATATTCACGTCCCGCTGCTTCGACACAGACACAGTTAAAGTTATTATGGTTTTATTTGACTTTTCATCACGTTTTTATGCATTTGGTGACGTCTTTTTTATCGCTTTCATTCCCGTTTGTATTTATTTATTTATTTGCCGTCTGGGGCCTTTTGTCGGTTTTGACGCTGTTTTAGATCAAACATAATCTGACACATTTACACCAGTGTCTCCTCGGGGTTTGTGAGTTTTCGTTCCATACGGAGAACGTTTGAACCATGAAAGGAACAAAACCTCCAGAAACAGAGAATTAATATTAATATGAACATGGATGAGCTTCAGCCCGGTTCCACTGGTACGAGGAGCGGACCTCAGAACAGAACCAGTGACGCTCACACACTAACGGATGGATTACCTACCCCCCCCCCCCCCCACATTATTTCCTTCCTTCTTTCCTTGCTTTCTTCTTACCTTCCTACCAACCTACCTACCTATGCTCCCTCCTTCCTTTTTACTTTACTGCCTTCCTTCCTTCCTCCTCAGTCTTTTGTTGTGGTGTTTCTACTTTCCCTCCTTTTTTCCTTCCTTCCTTCCTTCCCTCCTTCCTTCATTCCTTCCTCCTCAGTCTTTTGTCATGGTGTTTCTACTTTCCCTCCTGTCTTCCTTCCTTCCTTCCTTCCCTCCCTCCTTCCCTTCCTCCTCAGTCTCTTGTCGTGGTGTTTCTACTTTCCGTCCTTCCTTCCCTCCTTCCTTCCTTCCTTCCTCCTCAGTCTTTTGTCGAGGTGTTTCTACTTTTCCTCCTTCCTTCCTTCCTTCCTTCCTTCCTTCCTTCCTTTCATTCTTTTTCATGCGTCTTTGATGCAGTGTTTAATCGATTACCATCGACTAGAGCTTGACCAATCAGGATCAACCTCAGTTTGTCACATGACCCACCTTTTAGATCGACAGAACAGCTTTTCATTAATGAATTAAAAGCTCCTTCATTGAGTCAAAGGCGTTCTATGGAACTGTGTTGTTGCTGCTGTTTTGCATTTTCATAATTAGACTTTTCTTTGAACCTTCTTCTGTTGAACCATGTGACCGGGGCTTTGTCGCAGAGTCCGTAATGATGGTGTATTTTTATTCTGTGCGACGAGTCCGTGGCATTTTAATTTCTCCTTTTGGGGATTAATGAAGCGATCAATCTGTGTCATTACAAAATAAAGCACAAATGTGTCATTATTCATAGTAAATGTGCTGTTTATCAGAGCATTAGGCTGTTTTATACTGATGCTTTAACTGCATTAAAGGCTTTATTTTATCCTTATGAAATGTGTTTATTTAAAATAATAATAATAATATTGAATAATGACCTGAAATGTCTGAGGAGTCTGATTTACACAGATGATTTCAGGTGAAGTTCAACTAGAAACTGTTAATATTTGAATTATTTCAAACCCAAACCAGTCGGATAAAACAACAGGAAGTGTCAGAAACAAACAAAACCTTCAAAACAAGAAACCAGTTCCAACACGACCACGTTTTGTAACAGCTGATAAAGTTAGGAACGCAGCAAAATGTTGATAATGATCGTTTCTGTGTCTTTGTTTTGTTTTTGCTCAGATTTATCCTCTGTAAAGGCACAGCCTTCCTTCCTGTATCCCTTCCTTCCTACCTTCATTACTTCCTTCCTTCCTTTATCCCTTCCTTCCTATCTTCACTTCTTCCTTCCTATATAACTTCCTTTATTCCTTCCTCCCTACATACCTTTCTTCCTTCATATATAACATCCTTCCTCCCTCCCTCCCTTCCTTCCTTCCTTCCTTCCTATACACCTTCCTCCCTTCCTTCTTTCCTTCCTTCATCTATACCTTCTTTCCTTCCTCCATTCATCTCTTCCTTCCTTCCTTCCTTCCTTCCTTCCTATATACCTTCCTTCCTTCCTTCACTTCCTCCTTCCTTCCTTGTATTTTCAGTGTAGTTTTTGGACTGAAGGACCAGATTGGATCCTTCCTTCCTTCCTTCCTTCCTTCCTTCCTTCGTTCCTTGTATTTTCAGGCCAGATTGGATCCTTTCTTGGGCTGGGTTTGTCTCTCAGTCCGTATGTTCTTTGCATTTTACTCCTTTTTTTCTGTTTTGTGCAGTAACAGTGATTATAGTAACATCGGGGGGGTGGAGTGGAAGTGGGGGGGGGGGGGGATTATGTACAGACCACCGAAGCTGCTTTGTGTCTGACAGAGCGCTCACTCGGCTTCAGACTCCATGACTGATCTGATATTTAAGAGGAAATGTAAATTTTTAAGCAGTAAAAGTGCAGAGCCCAGTAATAAAAGATGACTTTGGATGTTTCTGTTGTTTGGTTTTCAATAATTTCTGAGCCGTAACATTTCCCAGGCGGTAGTTTAGTAAAAAAAAAAAAAAAACCGAGCGTATATAAATAATTTGAGTTCGTCTTGTTGAGTCTTTCTGCTTTTGTGAACATGAGAAGAAAAGCTGCGAGTGGAAACAAACACAAAAACTGTCTGATTCCCAATTAAGAAGCTCATTAAAGCTAAAGCGATGTCTGATGTGCGAAGCCACAAAACCAAAAAAAAGTGAAATACTGTGCAAGAAACATGCAATTAGTGAAATAGAACAGAAACAAGCGAACGTCTTTGCTGGTTTTAACCCAATAAGACCCAGAGTTTCTGTGTTTTAACTGTTTTTAAGTGATTTCTCACCATTTATTATAATATTATCTTCTGTACTTTGCTTTTTTTTTTTTTTTTAGTATAAATCCAGTCTTTTCCTATATTTAAGTCACTGATCATGTAGATGTTTATTAAAGTTAAAATTAAATTCAATGGTTATTAAATCAAAAAGGGAAGAAAATGATCATTAATAATTAATTATCATTAATTGAATGTAAAAACATGCATCTACAACCTGATTTCATTCAGTTTTTAATCCATTTTGTTCATTGTATTTGTTATTTTATGCGTTTTGTTTCTGTAACTTTTTTTTTCCATTGTTTTTGTGGCTTATTTTATTCATATCACTTATTATTTTGTTTATTTTTGTTTTGCTTATAATTAACTTTTGTTCATTTTACTTGTTTAATTGGCTTTTTTGATGTATTTCGTTGCTTATTTTAAGCTTTTTTGTTTTGTTTTATTTTCTTGATTAATTTTTAAAAATTATTTGTAAGGTTGTTTTTATTTCATTTTGTTCATTTAATGTATTATTTGTGTCTTATTTATCAAACTACATGACTTTTACTGGTGAATCAAAGCTTAAATTTTATTATATATTTTTTTTTCTTCAATTTACTCCAGTTTTTGGCTTATTTTTTTAATATCACTTGTGGTTTTGTTTGTTTTATTATTCATTTTGTTCCGTTTATTCATTACTTTGGCTGTTTTTGTTCATTTTGTTGCTCATTTTATTCTTATATTACTATATTTTAGTGAATATTTTTCTTTTTTCTTCCATGTTATTTATTTTCTTATTTTTTTTAATTCACTTTTGTTCATTTCATCCACTGGTTCTGATCCAACACCATTTGTTTTAATCAATGTTGTAAAAGATGACGGTGTTTCCATGGTAACTACGGGGCCTCATATCTTACTTTATCTAATAATTTACCAATTATTGACATGTACTGATAGGATTAATGGATTAATGGATGCACAGATGTTTAACGGTGTAGATCAGTAGATGTTCTGGTGGATGTTTTGGGTCTTCGTGGGTTAATGTGGTGCATTTGGGGTTAAACTGCAGCTCGCCGTCTGCATTTCAGCGGCGGTAAACTGTGGTACAGCTGAACAAACTGCATTTCAAACACACGGCGGACTGAGGCTTGATGGGTAAGCGGCGCCACGCTGCCGTTTTTCACACCTCTGCGTTCGGATCCTGCTCTCGACTTCAAAGTGAAATACAGCAAAGCCATCAGAGCAGCAGAGTGTCCATTTCACAGCACATTCACCGAGGAAAAGGGGCTTCTGAGTGACACGTTTCTGATTGTAAAACCCTTCAGTCGCCCGCAGACGCGACCGGATTAACCCTCAAATCTAAACCATCCACTGATGTAACCGTGTTGATCCACTAATCCAGTCAATACATGTCAATAACCGCTGTAAAATGCAGTTCTTGGTCTTTTCACGGTCATCAGATATGACCCGTTTGGATGTTCAGAGGCTGCGTAGTTACCGTGGAAACGCCATCATCTTCTGCAACGTGATCGAAATGAACAATAAAACAACAAAACGGGAAGTGACATCGACAAAATAAGACGAAAACAGAGCAAAATTGAACAAAAGACCTAGAAAACCAAAGAAAATGAGGAAAAAACAATAAAGTAACAGAATAAAACAAGTAAAATGAACAAAAAAGTAACAAAATAAAATCATTTTCTGTTCGTTTAATGAGATTTTGTCACTTTTTATCTCCCGTTTCATCCTTTTAACCTTTTGAGTTTCAGTGAACGTCCACATGAGCAGTGGATTAAATACAAGGGGGAAAAAAGTGATTTCCACTGCAGAATGTAAAATGCAGAGGCTTATTTTTTAAAAGCTGATAAATGAAAAGGTTAAATGTAGATAAATGTTAAATGTCGGCTCCTGCCACTGCTCTTACTTCATCATTTCCAACTGGGATGAAGTTGCTTCTTATCTTTTATCGTCTCAGAGCAAAAATGAGCAGGTTTTTCCATGAGGATGTGGCATCCAGTGGGAAAGGGGCGTGTCCATTGGGGAGTGGGCGTGTCCAGGGTCATGACCTCAACAGTTCACACTAGACTCTTATGTTTTCAGACCCAAACGTTTCCCAGCGGACCTCGATTCTGGTACAGATGCCAACCTGGTGCCATATATATAAGTCATATATGGACTTTCATTTGGGTCCATGACCTTTGACCTTCAGTAACCTTGGACGGTCAAAGTCAAGGTCAATAATGTCGACATTTCAACAATCTCCTTCTGTGAAACTGGTCAAATTAATTTCACGTTTGGATTTTATCCTCCGTGGGTCAATGTCTACGAAGTTTATTCACAGTTTTGACAAATTTAGGTTTTTAAGTGTTTGACCAATTTACGGAAATTAAAAAAAAATTGCTTTAATATTTAAATCAGTAAATACATCAATCATACACAATATAAAATGCAATGAAATAAGGTTCAGTACGTTCCGGTGCTTGGGTGAATAAAAAGACAAACGGAATCGAATACACATACAATTAAAATAGTGCAAAGATGAAAAAATATATTAAAATGTAATAAAAAGTGTGAGAATGCGTTGCGGTTCGGCATTGCACAGATAGCGTACCGCTAACGTAGTTTGAAAATTGTGCCTCGTGGATGACAGACACAGTGTAGTAATATATTCAACCACTAGGTGTCACAGTTGAGTTTTGTTTTTTTTGCTCAGACCGACTTTTTTTTTTTCTTCCTGGAAATCTGGGAAAGCGGTGGGGCGAGTTTGTTAAGACGGCGCCTCAGCTAGAAAGTGCTGCGGGAAACACTGGAATATAACGTGCATAAAAATTTGCCTAATGGTAAAATTTTGCCCAAATTCATGTTTTTCTATAAAATTTTATTTGCACTGGAAGGAGGTGTTTTTTTTTTTATTTTTAGTTATAGTTTGTTTTTTCTGGTGGGGGGGTAGCTCAAATGAAAAAACATTGAAAAAACAAAAAACAGATGTTGACGGACGTGGAATAATTTAGTACCAGACAGAGGGTACTATAGAATAATAATGACTCTATCTGTAAATAAACACCAGATTTAGGTAGGGGTGGATACGATACATGTCACGATATATGTGCATTCCTGTACATGTTATTCAATGCAATATACATCCCGATATTTTAGGCCTATATATGTATATATATATTTTTTTACGGTTTTTACTTTTTTAACATTTTGAAGAAAACATGCAAAGTCAGATGCCGTTTCAAAAACTTGATAAACTAATTATTTGTGGCATGTGAGATATCGATACTTGCACCTCTGTATCGATACGTGTATCTCAACGATATAAGCCTGTATCGATATTTTGAACACACCCCTAATATTTAATTTTATGAAATGACTTTTGCGACATTTAGTAAATATCGGTAATGTTTTCGTACAGACGTCTGATGGAGAAGTGACAACCGAACATCCTAACATCGTATTTTCTGCGTAAAGCTCCTTTTGTTTGTTTGTTTGTTTGATCCCAGGGTCAAAGGTCGCGCCTCCTTCGTCTCCTTAAACGTGTTTTTGTTTGTTTGTTTGTTTTTTTTTGCCTTTGTGTCCCGTTCGGTTCCTCTTCAGACTCGTACAAACCTGATCTTCCTGCCGCTTGAATCCCGATCTCCCGCTCTGTCCCAGTTCCCAGGGCGCTTCCCACAATGCACTTGGATAAAGATGAAAGACGGCGTGCCGCCTCCTGCTTCACCTCCGCTCTCTTCCTCTTCTCCTCAGATCAAATCACAGGAGTTTTAATCCCGTTCGGACTCTTCTGTCTGGATTCGGACTTTGCTCGCCTCTGATTGGCCGGGCCGAGGACGCTGCTTCTGATTGGACGATCCTGAGCTGGAGGTAAATAATTGGTTTCCTTCTTTGTTTCTCTGCGTGTTTGTGTTTGATTGAACTTTCCTGAGGTTAAGCTTGTCTCGCAGCTTCACGCGATACAAGATAAAACCCACAAACGCTGAGAGTTAAAGATAAAAAACAATAATTGAAAAGAATCCTCACCTCTGCTTCACATTCCACAGGTTTTTCAGCTCGTGCTTTTGATAAATTCCCGTTGACAGTGTAATAAACAGCCTGTTTTTTGTGTGTGTTCGGGTTCGGACTAATCTGAGCATCAGCGCAGGAAATGCATTATTTATACTTTAATACACGTCCTGCCAGAACAGGCCCACATAAAAAGTCCATCACTCTGACTCTTTTCCTCTCGCACTGAAAACGAATTTACAAAAACCTGCTCGGAGACGCTGAGTTCAGTCCAGGACGACGTTTATTTATAGGGAAAATGAAAAGCGACGTCTTCATATTTTGGTGTGAGCGTGTGAATGTTGTTTTTGAAACCTCATAATGAGAGGAAAGTCGGGAAAAGTCCATGACTTATTTGGTGCGAGGGCGTTTTATAGCGATGTTTCGCCTCAAGTATTTGCATTTTTCAGGAGTAAATGCATTTGAAAACTCGGTGGGTTTGGATGTTCTGCACGTTCTGCAGGTTTTTTCCATGTTTATGTCGGATAGATTTGGGAAATATGGATGGAAAGGTTCCTGTTAAACCCTGGTTTGTTTGTTTCCAGTTGGAACTAGAAAATCCCTCAGAGCTCAAACTTCCTCCAAACAGCACAGTTCCCCCACATACTGTGGCTGACACCCCATAATATTACTGCCACATTTGTTTTTTATCTATTTCATTAGATTCTTGACACTGGAAACAAACCCTTTACAATTAGAATGACACTGATAACGTTATTTGTTGAATAGTTATTGGTGAAAAGGCATTGTCCCTCGGGCTGGAGCTACTCATCCCATACGCTCCGGGACCTCCCACTTCACAAATTAAACACTGCGTGTAACGTATAACGTTATCGTTGGTCAGTGTGAACAGAAATAAAGTTATAGTTATCGTTATTGTTATCGTCCTAGATGTGAATGGGCCTTAAGTGTGTTCAGTCAGTAGAGAAATATCTACTGTTGGAGCTGCGCTGTTAGCTTAGTGCTGTTAGCTTATCACTGTTAGCATAGTGCTGTTAGCTTAGTGCTATTAGCTTATCACTGTTAGCTTAGTGCTGTTACCTTATCACTGTTAGCATAGTGCTGTTAGCTTAGTGCTATTAGCTTATCACTGTTAGCTTAGTGCTGTTAGCATAGTGCTGTTAGCTTAGTGCTGTTAGCTTATCATTGTTAGCATAGTACTCTTAGTATAGTGCTGTTAGCTTAGTGCTGTTAGCTTCTCACTGTTAGTGTAGTGCTGTTAGCTTAGCATTGTTAGCTTAGTGCTGTTAGCTTCTCACTGTTAGTGTAGTGCTGTTAGTATAGTGCTGTTAGCTTAGCATTGTTAGCACAGCGCTGCAGCGTTCATCTCATTGGTCTGTCGTTTTCACAGCTGATAAAAGGTTCTGCTTCTTTTTCTTCTGCTTTCTCTTTGTTTCTTCATTTTTTCATTTGTTTCTTCATCTTTTTCTTTTCATTTGTTTCTTCTTTTTCCTCGTCTCTTCTTCCTCTGTTCTTTTTTCTGACCTGCTGATCTCTCTCCACACAGGTCACTGTTTCAAACGTTCCTGATCTTTAACGTTTGTTCTGTGAAGGCGGTAAAATCACTCCGTTTTCCCGGCGGTTGTTCCAGTTTTCCGTCCTGGTTCTGTGTGATCCGTCAGGTTTAGGCAGATGTTCTAAACCCGTTTGAAGTCTGGTTCTGGGCCTCGGGGGTCAGGGTTCATATGTGTTCATTAAGCCGTGTCATGATGAACTGTGATAATAGATGATGAGGTCTGATGTGGTTCTGGCTCCGGGCTCCGCGCTGCCGTGTTCTGTTGCTGTATGTGGGAGTTTTCCCAGTTTGCCTCGGGCCATGGCGCTGATCCCACGGGAAAACTGTAGGTTAAAGACCTGCCTGAACTGGAAAACACGCCTTTGATACGGCTCTGAATTAGAAATGAGATGCCTCCGATGATCCTCAGGTGTGTTTGAGTCGGAAAGTGCAGCTGGAATCAGAATGAGGAAACTCCGGCGCTCCAGCGTTTACAGCGTTTGGAGCAAAATATCCAAACACGAGTGCGATCCACCTGGAGTTTGATCCGTGGGAAAACTGCAGTAGTTTCCACTTCAGGTAGAACCTGCTGGTGTGGTTCAGCCCGGAAAAACTTCTTATCAGATTAGATTTTCTGCACAAACTCACAGATCAGCGGTCTATAACCGTTTATTTGACCCTGAACGCACCCTGGAGTATTCACGGTTCTGATGGATGGAGGGTCCGATGTTTGGGTTCAGAGCCTTCGATACAATACAGAACCGAACAGAACCGATGTATGGAGCCTGTGTGAAGAACAGTGTGGACGCAGAGCGGACACGAAAGAACGGGTTCCTCTGTTTACGTTCAGAAACGGAACCAAACAAAACACAGATGTTCTGGTTCTGGTTCTGGTTCTGGTTTGTTTTGGTTTGTTCCAACTTTGTGGCAGAAGTGTCCATGGGTTCTGTTAAAGAAAAGGGTTCTATGTTTGGACTGAAGTCGGTCAAATCCTTGGCTGTGGTTTTACTGTGAGCTCACATTCACTGCACCTCAGGCTGTGAGGCGTTCACGGACACTCAGTAAATTACAGCTTTTGTCAGAAATGGAAACAATGGAAATAATACAAATAATAATACAAACATGCAGAACATGGTGGGTTCAAGGAACGAATGGAGCTGAGACGTTAGAGTGAAATTTAACAATATTAGGCCTGTTAACAAATGGACATCCATCCAACCTCCCCCCCTCCCTCTCCCCTCCCTCCTTCCCTCCCTCCTTCCATCCCCCCTTTCCTCTCCCTCCTCCCTCCCCCCTCTCTCCTCCCTCCCTCCTTCCCTCTCCCCTCCCTCTCCCCTCCCTCC
>JAPSES010051646.1:0-11757 GCA_029822895.1 Maxillicosta whitleyi
TTCCGATTAATAAATGTATTAACTATTTTGCATGAATAATTTTTTTTTTCCTTATTCATTTTATTTACCATAAAAATCAGAGCATCTCTGATCATCTGGTAATGTAGTGTGTGTACATGGTTAGAGTACATGTTTTCTTCATTGCCTTTGCCAGATCAAACCAAGTTTAACTTTTTTTTTAATTCAAAAGTAATTTTAGTTCAAAAGTCATTTCAGCAATATAGATCTCTTGTGTGGCGTGTAATTCACACCCATTCATTCAAAAATTTAAAGATTTTCAGCCCGCAGCAGTTTTAAAACCTGCAACAGCCCTGAGTGTGACACCCCCCAGTGTTTAACCCAAAGTTATGCCCTTGTTTACAGTGGTCTTTAAATGCCTGTGTTGTCGTCGTAGCTCTGTGTGTGTGGTGATCTAACCTTTGCTTGATGAACGTTATGTCCTCTTTTATATTTCACACCAATGTTTTTGCCATAAATAATAATTTCTTTATCTCAGACGTGATCCTTTCTTTCATTCATCAGATTCCTTTTAATACCCACAGAAAAAAATTCTAACAGGCACCTGTTGGAGTCCAAACTGGGGAATTCACTATAAGATACACTATTCATAATTTGTCTGTCAGTGTTGGAAAGGCTATCCCACCAAGGACACAGACTGAATACTGATAAGCTCACTATGAACAAGCTAACCTTAAAAACCAAATCACATTAAAGCAGCTGGAGCCCAAATATCTGTATAAGATCAATGAACATCCAATATCTATGAGGCAAGAGAACACAGACAACCAAATCCAAACAGTACATCATGTTCAAGAAAACCAGCCAAGGTCACAGCAGCCAGTGCAGGAAACTAAGTGCACACAAGGTGTCTCATTCATCATGCAAACTTCACTTTTACAAGTGTAGCCAATTAGCATTAATATTGGAGCGCTTCTCAACAAACCTGTAATAAATCATTTCTGTGGCCACTTGGGGGCAGCATCCCAAGATGGTACATGTGTTTACAAACTGTTCACTTTGCACATTCAGCAGGCACAGAACTGCATTATAAACCTTTGTTTTTCAGTTTTATGTGTTAATATTAAAGTTAATCATGTTTCCTTTCTTTCTTTTTTTTTTTTCTTTAGCTCTCGTAATGGTACCATTATTTAAATCAGTCGCTCATGTCATCGAAGTGACTCAGTCTGAAGAGTAATAGACTAAAACAAATGACTAAGCACAGGAAGTTACACATATCTGAGTCATGGAGTTAAATTCATCCATCAGCAATTCATCTATTGCTCACATTCAATACCGCAGTGCATTTATAGGAAATGATCACATTTTGACGTGATGTTTAGTTCTTAATAACACGGCAGACTTACAGCAAAGAAACCACATTAAGGACAATATGGGCTTCATGGAAATAAATGGTAACCATTTCCTCTTAGTTGCAGTAACTCTAACCCTAACTCTGAGCTCCTGTATCTGTTAATGGAGATATTTTTGTGTGTGTACAATTTTATGGTCAAGATCTTAGCTTCAATCAATCAATAACTCAATGAATCAGTCAAATGTCATTTATATATTGCCAAGTCGTAACAAAAGTTATCTAATGACACTTTAAATATTGAAATCAGACCCTCAAACCAATTCACAGAAACCTCCACTTATGACTGGTGACAGTGGAAGGAAGAACTTCCTTTTAAGAGGCAGAAACCTGGAGCAGAACCCAGAAGATAATCGTCTGCCTGAACCAAAGAGAGTTTGTATTCTGGAAGACAATAGTCTGACGATAGCCTATTTTTAACCATACAAACTCATGATAAAAAGTGATTTTTAATAGGGCTGGGAATATTAACGTGTTAATTGCAATTAGATTAATGTAAATTGTGATCGTGAATATTTTTTTTTATCGCGATCAGAGTTTGCCAGAATTTTCCGCACTTCTACCATCCACATGCAGCTCCTCTGGTTGTATTAATTAAACTCATTGTTGGTTAAACACGCTATTTCGAGTTTTCTAGTCTTTTGTTCCTTCTACGCATCCATAGGCAGCTCGAGCGGAAGCTTTCTTGTGTTCATTTATTTACAATATCTCAAAGTAGCCGGTCATTTCTCTACACTCTTCTTGAAAATAAAAAATCCCAAATGGTAAATTCTGCCTTTGTCTCTGTCTTCATTTTATTCCGATTTAAGACACTTAAAATACTTTGTATTACTTGGTCTTACTGCAAAATATCAATTTTACAAATGCAAAGTAAATCAAGATTAATTGCGATTAACTATGAAATATCAGAGATTAGTTGCAATCAAGAAAATTAATCTTTTGACAGCCCTAATTTTTACATAATTCTGTATCGTGACCTTGATGTTTGACAAACCATGGTCAAACTTCACAGCTCTACTGTGTATCGTGTAAAGTGGCATCAAATCAGACAAGTTCTGATTGATAATAACACAAATGGAAATCTTTGGAGTTTTTCCCGACCTTGACCTTTGGCCTAGAACACACACACCTTGGGGATAATTATCCAAAACTGTCCAAGGAGATAAAGCAGCAAACACTGGTAAAAACCTAAACTTCTCATGGTGTTAAAAAAACAGCAGTCTAAAACCAGGGGTCTTAAATCCTGGTCCTCGAGGGCCGGTATCCTGCATGTTTTATATTTCCCTCTTCCAAAAGACCCAATTCAAAGGATAAGCCTCATCACCAAGCTCTGCAGAAGCCTGATAACGACCATCAGGTGTGTTGGAAGAGGGAAACATCTGAAACATGCAGGATGGCGGCCCTCGAGGAACAGGATTGGACACTCCTGGTTGAAACATATGTTCCAACTGGACACTCAAGTATCTGCACATTTTACGAGTCGGTGACAGTGACACTTGTACAACACTATGGACTAATCAGCAAATCTGTCGTGTACAAAGAAAACTACTTCTATTAAAACAAAACCACACAAAATCCCACAATCACATCCGTTAAACACTGATAGTACTGAATATAGACTACATCTGACAACATTAACTGGAGGGCGTCTGAGTGGAACAGACAGTGGACACACACACAGGTATGTGCACATGCAGGGAATAGGTCACCTGTAAAATGTGCTTGTAATGTGTACTCTAATGTGCTCTGTCCTCTGTTCCAAAGGAAGACATGGAGGAATATAGGTGTTTTTACCTTAATTGTCTGGACTGCAGACATTTTGGAACACCAGATGTTTTCATCTGGTGATTAGAGATCTCATAAAGAACATCTGACTGGATTGCAGTGTCTGTGGAAGCCGTTCCTCCTTATGCTACGTACGTAGACCACATGGCTGTTTTAATTATACTGTACCTTTTCAAACAAAGGCTATTTTAATCAAGTGTTCGTGACCAGTATAGAATTATTCATCTTGCTGTGAGAATCATTAAGGGAACATGTGCTTAAAGCAGCTTTCTTCTCCGTCACCTGTGCACATGTTTGAGTATACTGATAAGAAAACCAAGGCTGTCCCTGGGCCATGGAACAGACAGTCCTGTTACACATCTTAACTCCTTCTGTCAAGTCCCCCCTTTATGTTTATGGGCCAACTTACTGGATGTGTGTACCCTCAAACCCTTCTCTTTTTCTTCATGTGCAGCAAAGTATTTCTGATTGCATAAGCAACAATATGTATTAGTAATAAAAAAAAATTAAAAAAAAAAAAAAAAAAAAATCCATCTATCGAAATTAGACTTAAACCGAGGATTCGAGCATATTACAGAGAGATTTAACCTCCTCCGAAGGTCCTGTCTGTCAGCTCTGCCAGTCACGCATTTAACAATCCTTTAGCAGCAGATTACACTGAGGGGATGAACGACCCCAATGGGCTTCGTGCATCATCGCTGGGACGCCCTCCTTATTCTGAGCCAGATGTTGTCCGTCAATTAAAGACGATGAGCGCGCGCACAAACACCGTGACACGGACATGTACAACAAGCATTAAAAACACAGTGATATGACAGATCACACATAAGCTGCCTTTACAACCGTTAAAAAAAAACACAACTACAACTTTGAATTACAGTGTGAGGGAAGAAAGAGGAGGGAGTGAACGTGGGAATGCGCAAAAGACGCGCGTGAAACTTAACGACGCGTAAAGTTAAATGGAGAAAATAAAGAATAAACATGTCCAAGCTCCGGTCAGTCACTTCTAGACACTTTCTTTCTGCTGGAGGCTACAGCAGAGAACCCACCTTGACAGCAGAACGTCGCCCACAGGTAAACTCCAATTAATACTGATCCAGTGGACTTCCGATGGTCCATCACTGCGGCGGAGCGGAACTCCCGGTGTAGCCCGGTGGAGACGTCAAACTTAGAAGGACAGGGCTTCTGGAGGATGCCGCTGGTCAGGAAGACTCTCTCTCTCTCTCTCTCTCTCTCTCTCTCTCTCTCTCTCTCTCTCTCTCTCTCTCTCTCTCTCTCTCTCTCTCTCCTCCGTTTCCCCTCGTTTGGGTCTCGCTGTCACCGCGCGCGCGCCTTTGAATCCCCCTCCTCTTCCTTCAGCTCTATTTTTTATTTATTTATTTATTTATTTTTATACCTACCATCTCCAGCTTGTCACCTCCGTGTTTGCTGTCGTTTCCAGTGTCAGCCACCTGTCTGATGGCTGACGCACAACACCGGCAACTTCGTCAAGGTTTGCGCCCCGGAGGCATTCCGTCCAGAACCATCTGCTTTATGACTAAAAGAAAAGATGCAAGATCTCACGTGCACAAAAACAATAACTAATAACCAGAGGCCACAACCTACCCACACCTCATTTTAAGATTTGTTTTTTTCCCATTAGGTTTTTTTTTATTGGAGACTTGTTTAACAGGTTTCATACAGTTCTCCAGGTTTTTTTTTTATTTATTTTTTTTAAATGCGACAGAAAAACAAGTGAATCATGTACAACAATAGCACACAAATGACAATATCACCATACACAATCCACTAAACCCTCCCTAACCTCCCACCCAGCCCAAAACTAAAACGGAACAGAGGTCTTCTGTTTATATGTCAGAAGGAAAGAGTGCCAGGGAGAAGGCAGAGTAGATTCAGAGTTCATGGTTACAGGTGAGGGCCTATTCACATCAAGATAATGCACAAAAGCATCCCAGATATTTTAAGATTTTTTAATTAATTTGTTTTTTAAGTTCACATTTTTAAATCAATATATTTCCCTTCATGTCATGTTGTAATTCATATGAACTGAAATTCCATAAATAACATTTCAGCCCTGTGTAATTCAAGTGTACAACTTAATTTCACCCCCTGTGTGTTTTCAGGGAGATAGTGCTTATGTGATTAATAGCAAATACTACAGTTCCACTATGCTGTTCTCTGACAGAAACTTGAACATTGCTATGCTTTTCTATTTGAACGATATGGTTTTATTAAACAGAGGGCTTTGGTATTTCAGACCCTACTGTAATACAAACTTCCTTCAAATAAAGTCCTTGTACCTTCTGTGTGAGTTACCGCCATCTCCACCAAAAACTACAGCTATGTTATGGGTCTTTTTTTTCCTCTAAGGATCCTTCGAGGATTCATTTGCATAAAGCTATGTCATCACATTTTACCAGAAGACTAGTTTAATCCCCAGGATCTGTCTGAGGACTAAGTCCTTTTTTTGGAGAAATTCCAAGGTTCTTGAAGCATGTGTAGATCCTTCCCATCCTCAGCACTGTTGAAACTACGTCTGGGAATCTCAGGGTACCTCACCATGCGACACAATACAACATGCAGTATATGGCTCATGATAACATCTGAATATGGAGAGATTGTGATTCTTGATATATTGTTTTTAATAGCCTATAATACGTCAGTGTGTTTATAGGGGTGAAACTAAAATAAAGAAAAATTAATTTCATAGTTTATATTTTGCAGTGTAATTTAACCAGTGTACAAACAGAAATAGTGCAAAAACAACGACACGTTTAGTGCCGCAAAAGGGTAAACAGTTTTTTTCTAGGTGTCTGACAAACAGTGACATTAAGCTGATTCTGAAAACAAAAAACAAAAAAACATGTCATTTCATCTCAAGTGAGCATGTCTCAGTTTAACTCCACCAACATATTATGTTTTTTTCTTCTTTTGTGACCTCAGTTCAATTCTCAGCCACTCATGCGAGGAGCGCCCCCTAGATGACGTGTACGATGGTGACTCACTAAAGAGGAACCATGATATAACTTTATAGCTGCTATATTTTAATGCTTAAAAAAAATAAAATAATGATACACAGCCAGAGCACATTGATCATAAGGGTAAATATCGCGACAGTTCGCCATATCGATATTTGGTCACATGTTCTGCAAGACTAAATGATAAATAAAAACACACAGATAAAACACTAGTAAACAGGATCAAATAATCAACATAAAAATATGTAAAAAAAATAATAATAATAATTTAATAATAAATTCCTTAATAAATAGGAAATAATGAAAAGTTAAATCATAGACACAAAGTGAGTCACTGATTTGAGGGCGGGACCTTTTCTGCTCTGGTCAGCCTGGACTCGTACCTTGTCTTTGAAGGAAGTGACTATTGAGAAAGAATAATTTTGTGCCAGTTTACCAAAACAGAAGATAAAACATCACTGAGTATGTTCACTCACTAGTTCCTTTTCTGAGCGGCTTCATCCTTGGGAGGGTTGGGGGAGCGTATCCCAGATACCACTGGGCGAAGGCCAAGGACAGTTTATCGCAGGAAAGACAGATATACACATGAAAAAACACTCACATTTACACCAATTAGTGGTCAGTAGTGGGAGGAAGATGGAATATCTGGAGAAAACCCATGCAGACAACTCTGAACTGAACCAGGATCTTATTGTTGTGAGGTGATAAAGCCCAGCTGCTGCACCTGCAGGGTCAAAGGTGAAGAAAAAAATGCTCTGGTATGACAGTTTAGGACTGATGATAGACCTGGACAAATATGGAAGACGATAATGGTTTGTGTGGTGTCACATTGTGTTTCTAGGTAACGGTAACTTAGATGCAGATCAGAATCTATTCTACGATCAGTTCATGTAGAAACAGGGAACTCTCAAAGGGTTCCAAACACTGTCTTACCGATAATACTATACGTCTATAGTCACTTCACTGAACACAAAAGTAAAATCACAGTACAGTAAATACAGTGTGTTACCTGCAGACTGAAACTGTGAGGAATGTGGGTGGGTGGGGGGGACTCTCACTCTCCCTCTCTCCCTCTCTTCCTTTCTCTCAGATTTTGTTCTACCACAGGTACCCTTGTGTTGAAGGGAGAAAATCATACACAAAATCATTTTATTACATTATCACAAAATGGCGACAACTGGGTGGCTCAGTGGTTAACGCCGATGACTTTGGTGCTGAAGATAGATGGTTCGAGACCCAGGTTCTTTACGCTATACATCTATGTGGCCACAAGGGGGCGCAAACCCCATTGTGTCGGTTCCAAGCCTGGTTGTGCCAGGAAGGGCATCTGACGTAAAATCAACATGCAAAGGTGATTCGCTGTGGCGACCCCGAAAGGGAAAAAGCCAAAAGAAATCATCATCATCACATTATCAAACAATGACACTGCATAAGGTAAAATTTGGGGATTATAAGGGATGGGGTGGATGGTTTATAAATCTCACTTCTGTTCAGGTCCTCGTCCAGATCACATAAATTAAATAAACATGATAAACAACAATAATAACATTGTGATATTAAATAATTATCGGTCCTTTGTCAGGTGTCCCCTTCGTTTTGCACTTTCGATAAAACGTTTTTCTTCAGTGTGAAACCCACGTTGAACAGTCTTTGTCCTTTTCCTGCCACAGCTCTAGTGCTATAAGACTGTGACAGAGCCTCCCTTTTTGTATCACATTCCAGTGACAGGGTTATGGCAGGAATTATATATTTTTCTTTCTAACTTTTCTGCTCCAGTCCTGTTTTGTCAGGTCTACTGTCCTTGTCTTCTCATTTCTTTATAGCCACCTTGCCCTCCTGTAAAGCGAGACAACCGCTGACAAATTCGCCACACTCTGTTTTTAACCATTCTTTTTGTGTCCAACAAAATTCCACAGAATTGTATTCTACTTTAGCCTTGTCCACTCGAACTTTAAACTCCTCCTCGGTAAACTCATTCAGAAGCATTCTATGAAACATCACAGGCCCGGTGTTTGTTTGTAAGGGGACGACCTCTAATTTGTTTTAATTAATAAAACAAACACTTAAACTTCTGACTAGGTAATTAATAATACATACATTTAGGTTTGACTGTTGCCTTGAACTAATTCTTGTCATCAAAAAGTGCTTTTAACATGTGTTCATGACCAAATGTGTTCATTTTCAATGGGCTGAAACAGGTAGCCTATAGTACATCCCACATTTTTCAACTTTTTTTAATATAACATTATAGTCATTATGGTCTTTAGAAAAATGTTGGGGGAGGTTGTCATGTTGGTCCCTGTCTTCTCTTATGTCTTCCTGTTTTACTTTGTAGTTTTCCTTCCATGTCATGTGACGCGTCTTTACTTCCTGTTTCCCTCTGTGGTCATAATTACCTGACTCCTCCTCATGTGTTCACCTGTCTCCTGTTGTTTCCCTGATTCCTGGTGTATTTAAACCCCATCCTGTCTTTGTTTTGTTGCCAGTGCATCCCGGTTTTCCGTGTGATTAACCAGCATTCTTCCAGATCTGAAATCTCTTGTATGACCCTGTTTCAACCCGGACCTCCTTGACCTCGCCTTTGCCTGCCCCTGTCTGTACCGTCACCTGTGTTAAAAGCATCTCTGACCCCGGATTGGATTTTGGACTTCGGACCCTGCCTTTTCACCTATCGGTACCTACGCCTCTGTCGGATTTAATCCCTGGTTTATTGACCCTTCGCTGGACATTACGGTTCACCGCCTCCTTGCCTTTTCCCTGTTTGTACTTTTGCCGCTATCCTTGGATCGCAAGATTTTTGACCTGTTTTCTGGTTTATGACCAGAGCCAGAATAACTCCTATAGAACCATTCAGACTGCATCCTCGGAACCCCGATTTCGTATCGGAACACGACCTAGACCAGGATCATCCTTATCATCATTATTATATCTATATATCTGTAAATAAACTGTTTGTTATCGCTCAACTGTTCGTCTGTCATTCTCTACATCTGGGTTCCCTGTTCAGTTGTGACAGAGGTGGGGTAGTGCACTATTGGCCCCTGAGGTGGGACCTGAGCATTTTTTATTTTTTAATTTTTCTTTTGACCTAATGGAATTATTCCTCCTTACATTTACGTTTATACTTCAAAGGTACAGTGTGTAACTCGCATATTCCAGGTGGTAATAAATACCTGAATTAATGCAAAAACAGGTTTCTCTGTTCCAATGCACCACCATAAAACGCCTTGGTTGTATCTTTTGCATTTTGGAGAAATTGGAGCACCACCGAAAATCTGTCTTTGGAGGTAATAGCCTTCCTGAGGTGGATGTCCTTTTGGATGAGTGGAGAAACTTTCTGGGGTAGCACATTAAACCTTCCACAGTCATAAGTAAAAGGTCCTGAAAACCCCTCATATCATCAAAAGGCTATGAGATACAAACAAACAAAAGTTCGGTAGAGTTCTACCGTTAGCTTTAGCCTAGTTCTTTTCTTACCTCAGATCCCTTTGCTAAATAGATGGTCCACAGGTGTGTCCAAATACAACAGGACTTTTTCTTTTTGTGTTTGTGCCAAACCCGTCAACATGGTGCAGATTTTTTGTCTTCATCTTGCTTCCTGCTTTTCAAGGACCAGGATGAACGTGTCATTGTGCAGCTGTGGACTGTTGGCTGTGGTGTACGTTCACTCATACACTGTGTACAACTCACCTCATGTTTTGGTTGAAGTCGTGTACGAGTCTAACACAGTGTGGGCAGGCGTTAAATTACAAATGATCCAAAATCACACAGTATATTCAGTGTAGCTTTATTATAATTTCATTAAAATGTTCTCAGACTGAGCCAGAAATCACATATATTCTACAGAAAGGATAAGTGAATATCTTGCTTTAATACAATCTTTGCTTAATAATTAAGTTTTTTGGTAAAAATCCATTTACAAGTATATACAATGCCAAGAATTATTAGGGGTTTTTTTGTAAGTTTTTTTTTTTTTTTTTTTTTTTTACTTACTAGGCTAAATGAAAGTTTAAACTTATTTATTACAAACATAGTTCCTCCATTAAATAAGCCATGCATATTAGATTTTATGGGATATTTGTTAATCAATGCTATATGACCTGCTTCATTGTGTGTGCAATTTTTCATGCAAGATTTAGACAAAAAGTTAAAAAAAAACAAAAAAAGATTTAGACGAAAAGATGTTGATATATGTAACAAGTAACGGCATCAATTTCCAAAACGTAAGGAGTAGAAAGTATAGATAACTGCCACAAAATGTAGTGAAGTAAAAGTAAAAGTATGCATTATTATTTTTACTAAAGTAAAGTACACATACAAAAAAAAAAAAATTATTTAAGTACAGTAACAAATTAAAAATACTTTATCACATTCCATCACTGGTTACATCACATCATTCGCACATAATAAGGTCAAGACTTATGGTGAACACTTCTCCATAATCATTTATCCGAAGCAGTTTTTTTTAAGTAAAAACTGAAAATCTGTCCAAACTTTGAGCTGATTACAGAAAATGTTCAGTTGTCGTTTGAACGGGACAGAGCAGCACAGTTGACTCTGACTAAACATACTAAGTGACATGTATTTATGTGTGACAACCTGAAAACCTGTAGTAAGATGAATGGATGTACATTTGAAGCCACCTGAGTTATCTGTTACATCCTGCGTCCTGCTTTAGTCACCCTCTTGTTCCTCTTTTGTCTAAAATGGGGTCAGAGTAAATGCATTACAGCCACCTGCTCTGTAAAGCAGCTGTGAGCTGTGGAGTATAAGTACACTAAACTGCTGCCATATGGTTTGTTCTGGTGTACTTTCATCACAGTGATTATTCAAAGCCAAAAAATAGTATCCTCTCTCACTCTGAAACATTGAAATGAAGTAATAGGTTCGGGCAAAGTAACAAAAAGACAAAAGAAATTAATACAAATATGACCAATGCATGAAGTAATTTCACACAGATCTTTATGTACAAATATTGTACAAACTTTTTTCTGTGTAAAGATCTGTATAAAACAATGTGCTGTGACTAATTCATTGTTGTCTATTTTAATGTGATAGGTAGGTGATGAAGGAAATGTATTTGGTTATAAATCTGACACAAAAAGTGAGGAAGGCTTGATTTATATGTACATTTATGTTACATTTATTATATTTTGTTACCTTTTCTGTGATAAATGACCATTGATGGGTGCATATGTAATTGATTCTTGCTTTTATTTATGTTTTAGTTCAATCTTTTTTTTTTACTTCAAAGTTCGAGACAAACAAACAAACAAACAAACAAATAATTTAAACTGATAGTACCCCTACTTTTGTCATGTTCCGGATCATAGTTTCCAGAATATTGATAGTATCCAGATCATACTTTTACATATTACAGAAAGTATCAGGACCATGTTCTGTACATTTTGCCAAACAATCCAGTTGTTCTGTGTGAAGTTCTATACACATATGTTGAAAATGGCCCTATCTTGCAATGATAAAGAATCCTTTAAAAAAATTACTGGATCCGGATCACCTCCAAAATTTAATCATCTGTTCCTTGTCTCATTTCCTGAAAATTTCATTAAAATCTGTTCATAACTTTTTGAGTTATCTTGCTAAATAACAAACTAACAAACCCTG
>JAPSES010051666.1:0-11756 GCA_029822895.1 Maxillicosta whitleyi
CCCCCCCCCCCCCCCCCCAGAGAGACTTTTTCCAATTGGTTTCGTTCCCTCACCGCTGTGTTTCACTCTGGTTTGCAATGTTGCGTCTCATGCCCTGTCAGCTTAACAGATTCTACACAGAAGTAATGTGTCCTTTTATTGTATTTCTGCTCATAAAGGGTAGGGAAATTGTAGACAACCCTATCCCAGTTAACTTTTTCCCTAGAACAGTGGGTTTGCCTTCTCGTTCGCTGTGAGGTTTGCAACTCCCAGTAACCTTCAACCTAACTGGAAAAAAAAAGAAAAAAGAAAACCCACTGGCAGAAACACAAATTTGAGAGTTGAACACAAGTTTATTCTTTTTTTTGCATTGTGTCCTTTCCATATTTAGTGAGGGCATAATATAAAAGCAAACAAAATGTCATTTCAGAACGCACATCTATAGATTATTAAATACTAGTCAACAACTAAACCTACTGTATACATTATGTTTACATTAGCCTGTTAAGGTTCAAATCCTGTCATCTTTGTTATACTGACTTGACTTTGTTATACTATCTAGGTAGCACGTTTGAACATATTTGTGGGTGTTTACAGGACAGAAATTGACTATACATGCCATCTCTTGAGCAACGCTAATATTTGGAGATGAATTCAAAACACAGGCATTTTATTCAAGCTCAAACCAGAGGGTGGAAATTTGCCAATTCAGAGAGGAAAACATGACTTATGTTCAGATTCCTTGTTGATGGTCCCAGGGCTCGAGGGAAAAGACATGACCCTTCACCCACTTAGCTGAAGTACAGAAAGATGAACCCAAGCTCCCTCAGACAGAAGTATGCCAATGGAGAACTGCTGCAGCTTATGTTGTTTTAACTTGTGTTGTTTTTAATTATGTTGTTATCAATTCTATTATAAGGGTCATATTGTCAGTCCAAAAGTTTGCATTATCCATTGGCCTACATACGCACATATTCCAGTAGGAAACAAATACATGCAAATAATTTAATAGTAGCTGGATTCTGTCTAGTTGCCTCAGTATCAAAGCCCTGGTCATTGACACAACCATCTCCATTACAAGGCATAACTTGTGTGGTTACCGCTGCCGACTTAACTAGTCCTATACACACTTCCATTTCATGGCTGTTGGATCCATTAGTTGCAAGAAACTATGAAGTACTACTGTATATATATCAGTACAAGAACTGTACATCCACTGTATGTTTTAGAGTACATGAGCACTTGTTGCAGTCTGCATAACGTAACATCACTATAAAGTCATGAAAGCAGATTTTAAAATGAGTTCCGATCACATTCATCTGCTCTATCAAGTGGTCGGGTCCACATTTCTGTCAATAAATTAAGGACAATTTATGTATTACACATCTTTTAAGTTGTTATATGCTCTGCTATCACATTTTTTCATCAGTTTATCGTGTTATGAGTTATTCATCTTTATATTGAGCTGCCAAAGCTGTGACACAGAGGTAAGTTGCTGGTCTTAAGCACAGGACTAAAGATGACTAGACATTCTTCTTTGTGTTCAGAATTAAGGCTTCATGTGCAAGACATAGCCTACAAGTTGTAAAACTGTTAAAAATAAGAATCTTTTTGCCACAGGGTTTTTAGTGTGTTCTGAGACAATGGTTAACCTCCACAGTCTATATAATTAATGGGAAACATTGCAACTGTTGTCACAGCAGACAATACAAAAGGGTACTTTTAATTCACAAAACTACAATTACTACAGTACACCAGTTTGAAGACAAAAACTGCTATGATGTATGGATCCATAATCAGTGTCAGAGATTTTCTACGATTATAGAGCATGCTTGCGGGACTGAATCTATTCTGGGTAGAATAATTGCTAAATTCACATAATGTTTAGCTTAAACATGCAGAGAGCAGTAATACTAACTAAATGATGTTTTTAAGATCTGAGGTGTATTTGGACATCAGTGAATTTCCGTAGCAAGTTATTAAGCTTTTACAACGTCACTTCAACATTCACTACCTGCTTAAATTTGTCCACATTTTTGCACCTAGATATGCCACGCAGACTGCCTAATCTTACACCCATGAAGCCAGGTCCTCAACATATTTACATTAGAGCGGAACCTAGATAGTGCCTAAGCCCTCTGAAAAACCCAGGAAAATCCATGAGGGTAATACCAATATTTTTCCTTAACTACTGCTCTTAAAATTATCCCATGACAATGCTGTTTTATAACAATTGCTTGCTTTACAGAATTAAACCTTGGCTATACACTCTTAGCCGAGCTCTAAAACCATTAGAGAAAGTGATGGTCTAATCTAATGTTGGGAGGACTTCGAGAAACTTCCTAATGCCAGTATAATTAACTGCACTGATCTTGTCTAGGCCATTTTGAACAGATAGCACTCTAGTATTTTCTTTAATCAAGCCTAAACAAACCCATTGTGGGCAAAGGTAAAATAGGGTACATGTGAGCCATAGAATGCAAAGGCTGTTTCTAAAAGTGGAAGTCAATGTCCAAGGACAGAATGTATTAATTTAATGTATCTCTGCAACTAAAAAGGTCCTAACAGTGGTCATGTGTAGAGACTAGACAGACTTAAAAACTTTCGATTCCTAGTTGTTCTTCATGATATGCTTTTTTTTTTTTTTTTTATCAGTTGTTAAAACTATCTAGAACTCTTCAAGTCCTGCATATTGTTTAGGAAGTAGGCTTTAAAAATAGCAATGCACAGGCAAAAGGAACAGTAACATCAGCTCTGTATGGCATGTTTATGCTGTGACCCCTCTCCCAGAGAGAGCTCCTTCATACGCACAAGGTCGAACTGAACAACAGGAAATGAGCAACAATGAGCTATCACCCCCCGAACACTCGATGTAGAAACCTTTGTTTGAGTTGCATAATACAACACCTTTATAGAAACAGAAAAAAACTGGTCTAATATTGAGATCTGATGAAACTTAAATCTGTAATCAACAAGTACTACTGGTTCAAAATGTCTAATCTCATTATTTGGTTATTGAACAAGCTTTGACTATTCAATAAACAAGTAATTGATGTATGAAGAGTTAATACGTCAAACTCAGGGTATTTAACAAATTCATGTAGCAAATACAGGGGGTGACAAAGTAAAAGACAAGAAATCAAATTGTCTTGAACTGGTTTCATTGTACCTGATATTGCTATGATATTAAATCTAGAAATCTGTGAACCTAATTGGAGCTTTAAAACTACAACTTTAAAAAAAAAAAATGGCAAAAAGGCAGCAAGTAAGGCTGGGCAATCATGATTTTACACTGTAAATAACCCAATCTTAATTTGGCATATGACAAAATCAAACAAAATAAAATAAACACAGTGTAAAAAATGTCTATGCGGCTAACAATTATTTTAAATTAACTGTTTAGTAATGTAAGGTATTTTAAAGACAGCATTACAGTATAGGTTTGTAGCGTTAATATCACTGTTTTCTATGGCTATTGAGTTTCTCTCAGTCCATTTATAGCAACACTTTAGTGGCTGTTTGTGTGTCCAGGTTTACTGCACAATAGCTTGCAGAGTTTGTAGAATGTGTTGTCTCCTTCTGCCAAAGAAATAATGATGAAGAATTACCAGGTCTGAATTCTGACGTGCAGTGAATCAGATTAACACAGAAGACTTATGCTAGTGTGAAAGCGTTTTTGATTTATTACAGAACTATGGCAGGAACATTAGGCCACCACAGTCTGGGTAATTAATGGAAGCACTGCTGTATGTACAGGACAATGTGGACTTTCTTCCCCTACATATTGCAAATACTGTTACAATGTGAAGCAAAGCAAAATTTCTGAGTTTTTAGGAACAGCAAAAAGTCAAAATCATACAGTCTGGGGCTTCAGAAACCAGAGGAAACTAGGAATGCTGCTTACAGTTTTTGCTCTAACTTGCCTTTATCACTTAAGAGGTGAGAAAATTGTGATTGCAGATAGTGATTCTAGGGATTCTCAAAAGGTCATCACATGATGCTTTGGCGAGATTACCCTCAGCTACTGCAGTTTATAAGCCAAATACAGAGGTATTTAGAGCAGTCCAATATAGAAATGGAAAAAATACTGAGTACAGAGGTGCTGTGCAAAACATGCACAATGACTCACAATAGTTGCTGGTTTGTTGGCGTAATTTGTGAGTTTAATTTGAGATTTCTTATTGAATAAACTGTGCTCTTTCTATTCTAACCAAAAAAGTAGGCTTAAGTCAAAATCACAATATTGCCTAAAATAATGACAAAAACACCAAATCTTTTAACCCTAGATGCAGCTGGATTTTTCCATACAATTCTGTTATTTGCTCCCAAAATCTCCCTCAATAGACTTTTGTTGAAGAAAACACTGTGACTTATTGAGGCAGAAACACACAGTGTAATTGGACTCATAAAAAAACAATTGCATAAAATTTGGATTCATCAGTTTAAGGCCTTGGGATTGTATATCCACTGGAATTATGTCCTTGAGCATCTGAACGGAACCGATACATAGTTAATGTGATCAGTAACGCACATGTTTTTTCTGATTATTTACAAGTCTGCTATAAAAAAAAAAGGTCTATTGGGTTTGAATCTGGTGACTACCAAGGCCATAGCATATGATTTGTATTTCATTTCACATGATTTGTATTTCATTTTTGATTCATTTTGTATTTCATTTTTCTATGGAGCACCAAAAGTGACAACATTAAATAAATAAATATCATTAATTACTTAAATGTGTCATGAATGAATTAAAATAGCAATGCAAGCATATATACTTATTTCACTAGATAATTAATTATTTCATGGACCCAGTGTCAAGACAGCCACAATGAATTTATTGTATCTGTCACCATGGCTTGTCAACAGAGACCAACATCTGATTGGTTATCCTGCACAGCAAGTCATGAATAATTAATCCCAGATAATAGAGCGAAATAGAGCCAGTTCACACAATAAAACACATTAGGTGGCAATATTCATCTGTACATTTGTTTGCGCATGGTTCCTGCTGACAAAAAATAAAGAAGGAGGATGCATTCAATTGTAGTTTATCTATAGACAGATGTCACCTACGTCATCAATACGGGAAGTAAACAGATATGCCGCCATGTTAGAAGGCAAGAGTGGAGGCAACAGTGTGACAGACTGTGTGTTTAGCAGCTGCTCTATCAGTGATAAGATATTTTAAATTGATTGTTAGTGATAGTTTATTGTTTACATATAGTACACTGGTTTGAAACTCTGAACCCTGCTGAAAGGCAATGCCATGAGTAACAGGCTGTGATTGATGGGTTTGACACTTAATAAGACATGGGCTGAGTGGGAGCAGGACCACCACGGTCACCTGTTGTGGCTCTGCAGTCATGGTTCATGGCACAGCCCGGATGCAGAGGCCAGCCAGTATCAGCGTCCTGTGGAACCACAACACCAGACACAGAGGTCGGCTGGTACCAGCGTTCTGACTACACAGGACGCCTGAGTAATGCCCCATATGAACACTGGGGATCAGCACACGGCTCAGCCTCTGCATCTAGCCCCTGCTGGCCCTCTCCAAACCTCGACCCAAGAACCATAATGTGTATCAAACCGTGGATAACCTGTACCGTTGCCCTGTTGTTCACCACTTTTAATAGTTCTAAGTAATAGGCAGCCAATATGTGATCATAGGTCTACTACTAATACTGGTTACTCTGTCTCGGAACGGAGCTCCTTATATTTTTCTGGCTGGTTGGTTAATGAAGATCCTCCATTAAATAGAGCTGCCATGTTTTCAAAGCGTGCACTTCAGGCTAAAGCAAGCATCTTCACTAGATCAGTGTTAACCCCGCCCACAGACTTTGATGGGCGAGGTTGACAAAATAAATTCATTGTGTCCCTCTTGGCAATAGGACCATGAAACAATTAATTAAATAATTAATTAGTGAAACAATTATATATGCATAGATTGCAACTTTAATTAATTGACACATTTAAGTAATTCATGTTAGATGTATTTATTTATTTAATGTATGCATTTCCAATTTTAATTAATGACACACTTAAGTAATTACTGATAGATGTATTCATTTATTTAATGTATGCATTTCCAATTTTAATTGATTGACATCCATCCATTTTCCGCCGCTTATCCGGGGTCGGGTCGCGGGGGCAGCTGCCTAAGCAGGGAGTCCCAGACTTCCCTCACCCTGGCCACGTCGTTCAGCTCATCCGGTGGGATCCCGAGGCATTCCCAGGCCAGCCGAGAGACAGTCTCTCCAGCGTGTCCTGGGTCTTCCCCAGGGCCTCCTGCCGGTGCGACATGCCCGAAACACCTCACCAGGGAGGCGTCCAGGAGGCATCCTAACCAGATGCCCAAGCCACCTCATCTGGCTCCTCAACGCGAAGGAGCAGCGGTTCTACTCTGAGCCCCTCCCGAATGACCGAGCTTCTCATCCTATCTCTAAGGGAGAGCCCAGACACCCTGCGGAGAAAGCTCATTTTGGCTGCTTGTATTCGCAATCTAATTTTTTTGGTCACTACCCAAAGCTTGTGATTGATTGACATATTTAATTAATTATTGATATATTTATTTATTTATTTAGTTATGGCACTCCATATGTCTCTAGGTAATGCACTATTCTGAAAACAAAATAAGTGTCACACCCCCAAAACGGAACTCTTTTCCACATTTAGTTGATGACAAACATAAGGGAGTAAGAAGGAAAATCTTGCTTTACCTGCCCCTTGATCAATACATCTACAAACAAATAATCAAACACCGTTATATCTTGGAATTCAGCCGTTATGGATGACAGTTATCGTTAGATGCAATGAACGAGTGAAGCCACACACCTGTCAGCCTCATGTAAGCAAATTTTTTATCTATGTCTGCATATCGACTGAGTGTTGAGTGTCCTATACGTATCTGCTGATGCTGCTCTAACAACCATCTCTGTCATAGGAATTATTGTTATTTTCTTATTCTGCTGTGCTAAATAGTAGTACATTTTTGATATTTGGAATGGCACTTTGTGCACTTTCAATACTTTAGCTATGAAAGTTAACATTATTCCCTTGAACTTAACTAATAATGTCCGTAACTCACCGACATCATTAAGTTCTGACTTAACCTGTGCTCTGAAATCCTCTTGGTAAAAATCACATTCTCTTCTGTAATACGTTTTTTGAGGTTGCTCAAGTATGTACAGTTGTTGCCAAAACTTTTGGCAATAACACAACTGACTCAGCATGAATGTGAATAATTTAACAAAAAAAGTCTTTGATACCTCAGAAACTGATTGGGGGGAAATACAGAATGCAAAATATGCCACTCCAAAACCTCTTGTATTACCCCCCACTGCCACATAGAAGTTAGAAAAAAAAGGCAGGATAAGTGAAAAGTACTGAAATGCTGATTTATTCCATAACACTGATCATACACTCCTTTATTCAGGTGATCTCTACTGCCCTATGGAGAAGATCAGCGTCATCCTGGAAGACACTGCTCATATCGGGGTTTTCCTTTAATTTGTCACCCCTCTGTGTGTTGTAATGCAACATTGTTTCATTCCTGGCAAACTTTGGGAAGCCTTTTGTAAGTGGAGTGGTAGGTCTGGGCCGGCTGGAGTGTTCTAGTTAAAGCTAGACAGTGTCCTAATTAACAAAGCAAAAGAGGGCATGTGTGCCATCACCACGGCAGATCTATAATGCCTGTAGCATCCTGTCAAGCCTGTTACCTTCTTTCACAAGCTGCCCCTTCGTCATCATGCATCAGCCTGCTCTGGCGTCAAATGGGCACAACTCATGACAGCGTCACCACTGAGCCTATAAATTCGCTAATCGATTAATGCACTGTGCAATGGCAACAACCAACACCCTCAGTGCTTTAACGCGTAAACCTTGGAATCTTAATCTAGATAAGACCTCGTCCCTCCCTTTGCCCTAGTGCCGGTGTACCTGTTCGCGTGGGTCCAATCGGTGTCAGCAGCTGAACAAAGAACGTGAAAACTCAGTGTTATTAAACTGTGCTGTGTTTTTTTCTGATAACTACAACTCTAACTCACTACAGTTAAGGCAATTTCTACTGTGCCCTAGATTACGGTGTCTCACTGCAGGAGTTAGGAGATGCTCTGATATGTCTGAAGGAAACAGAGGCAGTTTCTATCAGCAGTGCTTCTAAAGAGCCGATACAGTAGACAGTGTCAACTGTCAACTGCACCCTGGTTTTAATGTTAGAGAACTTTAACAGCTGGACGGATGCCGGCAGCTTTGAGGCTGTTATCATTCGAGGCCAGCTACAGTAGCCGCTAAGCAAGCTAGCGAAAGGTGACGAACTCAAAAGAGAGGACATTATTATCACTTAAAGCTCACACTCAAAACTGTGACGAGGGCGGCACGGCGCAGAAATAACTCACCGACTGGCCCTTCTTTGTGTTTGGACGAACGTCTTCCACTCACACCTTTTTCAAATCGGTTATACCCACTACTCTTCTTATTCGACGCCATCTTCGCCCTCTCTGTTTACGCACCGCCTCTTACATCTCTCCTACATACCTGCCTGGAGTAGAGAGGTCCCGCCCACTTAAAAATAAAACCAATGAGCGGCGGCGTACATATCCAGCAGCCAATCGGGGAAGTCTTCGATCAATATGAGCCCGCCTTATTTCATTAAGCTTGTACAGTAGAGCAGCCCAATTGATGTGTTTACTACAATGTTTAGGAGACTTAATTCACATTTAATGAATTTCTATAGGAGCCCGTTTGTTCCTCATGTTTATTTATTGAGCAGCACACACACGAATGGCAGATGGCTAATAAAGTGAGACACAAAACATCTAATATAATATTCCTACTCAAAAAGCTCATGGCGATATAATATCATTAACAGTTCTTATCCCTATAGAATCATCTATGTTATGTTATACATTTAGTAACTTGGCAGCATCATCATCTGAAGAAAACAAAGACTGATGACACCAAAAACTCAAGACTTATCTTTATTTTGGATGCCATTAGCTCTCTCCATTATTTAGTAACGTAGCATTTAAAAGCAGAATAAGCTATATGGTGTTAGGTATTAAACTGACAGCACGTTATGTTGGCAATTCTTAAAAATTATCATTCTTCCATGTGTTTAAAAGCAATGAATTTGATACACAATTCTTTCAAAATCCTTTCAGTATTTCTACTGTATTTTCATTTAAGGTTTTTCCAGCTGGATGTTGTCCGTATTCATGTTGCACACATCCTGGTATGGTCCATGTGCCTGTGAGCGTTCGATCTGATCATATGTGGTGCAACAGTCTTCCAAATTGAGCCCCTATAGTTGATGAGGAATAAAGAAAGCACATAGAAATCATCATATATATCAGTGGTAGGTGATAACATGTTCATTCATGTATTAAAAGTGGGATTTGAGGACTGTACATAATCCTAAAGTGAGAGGGCTCATTTAAAGTTCACCTGATATATGTTTTCCTCTTCTTTCCTCATTTTTTTCTTCTGTAGATCATGGAATCGTTTGGACTAAAAGGGAAAATTAGCAGTTGGCAAAACTGTGAGAAACTATAAATATGACATACACTGAATCATATGTGACAGAAACAGGTGACCTATAACAGACAAGTCATGGATATGATGTACTGACAGGAAAGGCATGTTAAAACCACTATTGAGATATTTTGGAAATCAGCCTGCTTGCTTAAGCAGCAGTGCTGTAAGAGGAAGTGCAGAGTTCAGTGCAGTTTACAAACAGTGTTAATCAAATGACCTTGAAGAGAAGTGTAGCGGAAGGCACCATCACGCACAGTAGGAGTAACACACCCTCGGCCGTCAGGATGGCATTTTTGGTACCTTCACTGAGGTTTATTATCTTCTGCAGTGGCTCTAGGCAAACACACAAGATTAGAACATTAAACTCACTGTACACTTGTGCTTTTAGCCACGAACCTACAAGCACTTACTCGTTTTTGTGGAAGTGAGAGTTCACAGAGAGAAAAAACAGAATCAAGAGCAAATAAAAAGAGTTTGGTTAGCTGATTACTTACTGGAACTTACGATGAGCTTTAGATTGATTTGTTACATAACTGCACTATTTATAAATAGCCCAGTCTGACACACAGTATGAAATAGGTGAATAAACAGTTGAAAGTATTGTTAGGTGGACTAATACAGGTTATCTCATATATAATCCCCCAGAAGACTTAATGGCCCGTGTTACATTTCCACATTTGCCATGTGCCTCTAATGAGATTATTGAGCAAAATACCTCTAAACTTACATCAGTCTGTTATAATGTGATCTTATCATTGTTCTTTGTATTTAATAGCCGGGCAGCATACAGTATGCATCTGTTCTGATGATGTAAAGATAAACTAAGCTTTGATATGCAAAGATGGTGCCACATGGTTCTTGGATAGTCTTAGGTTAACAGGATTTATGGCTTATGAGGTGTTAGCCCTATTTAGCGCTCACTTGATTCCATCACTCCCCATTACAAACACAGGTTCATCTGCTCTAGGACACTCTACACCTATTTATTTACTTGTTTGTTTTATTTTGCTTAATAAAGTTGTTAAAAATTATTAGTGTTATTATTTAACCTGTAATAATAATAATTAGAAGAGGAAGAAGAATATAACCCCTAATGATTTGTGCTGATACAAAACGTAAATACTCACTTTTTGTAAAACCATTGAATATTTGCATTAGTTATGTGTCATTTTTCTGCAATTAAAGTGTCAATTTGTCATGTGTGACTGTACTGTCATGACTGCTGCTCATATATGGTTTATTTTCTGAATATTTCTTATTAGTTTTATGCAATTCACAGAAAAAACAAATACATTTAAATTTGCCAACCTTGTAGAAAATACATGAGAATATATTTACAAAAACTCAAATGCATGGGAAAGTTTTTTTCTCAACACTTTATGTTGTTATTTTCGTGTTAAGCACAATAAGTAAATGAATTTAAAAAAAAAAATGATTGGAGAACATGATATTTTGTAAGTATGTATCAGAATTAATCAAGATAATAATTGTGTTACAATATGGTGGTGTACACAACATTAACATTTGAACATATGCAGACTCTGATGTCACTAATGCAGACTGAATTAAAACAAACTTACCTGTATGCCACTTACCACACATTTATTACACCTACATACTTGCAGATTACTTACTGTACACCCGCAGGTAAGTGCCATGTGTAAAGACTTTACTGGCATTGATCCAACACCGGTACATCCCGCAGTCATCCATTGTAACCGACGTAAACGTTAGGTTACTACAGACTTTTCCTTCCTGTTTGATGTCCTGTACCAGTACTCGGTCTGAGATGGACACATTTTGTGAACCAAAGGAAATGTTGCCTTTTTGAACAGTTTTGGTCCAAATGCAGCTTCCTGGTGTCCCAAAGGCTTGGTAGCAGCACAGCAGCGTAGCTCGGTGGTAGAGCTGCACCTTGAGTGAAGGCCTGTCTGATGCCAAAATCACCTCACACTGAGCAATAACCACTGAAAGAAACAACAATCATCTGGTATATTAACTAAATAATTAAAAAGACCAAATTGCTCAGTAGTTGTGGGATGAATTGTACAAACATGTTTGTCATACATATGTTGGTCATGACATTATGACAAGTGAAAAGTAATGTTAACTAGAATGAATGGCACTCAGTAGCGCAGACCTCCGCCAAGTGCAACCCCCCCCCCCCCATAAATATTCGTCCCTCATTTATTTGGACAGCATTTTAAGATTCTTAAGTCCATGGACTATATGAGAAAACATGA